>SKCR01001369.1:0-65727 GCA_019454045.1 Zanthoxylum bungeanum | reverse complement strand
TGCATTATACGCGCACACACATATATTATTTTTTACATCTTATTACAATAAACTGACCATAGCCTATTGGTAACTATGTTATACCTTCAACTCTTGAGGTCAAGAGTCACCAATTGTAAGAATTTATAAAATTATAATTGTGGATTATGTGAGCCCACCGTTGGGTGATATTAGGGTCTGTGTGGGGCCATCCATGGTTGGTTAGGTGGGGCGTAAGGTGGGTCCCACAATATATTTTTAAGAATGTAATATTTCATTTCAGAAATTTAACGTTGTCTAAGCTCATTCGACGTTAAATGTAATTGTTAAATATTTTAAATAACTTTTAAAATATTTAGCACCGCGGAATCGGTGACGCTAAATGTCAGCTTTTAGCGTCGACAAAAGAAATGTCGGCGCTAAAATATTTCCGCAACCAGCTTTTAGCGTCTATATTTGGCGACACTAAAAAACCGTTTTATTATAATGATTTTTGGTCCTTATTTAGAAACTTAACCGTAATAAATCAATCGTATTCTTGAGGGCATGCAACTCTTTAGGACATTATTTTGTTAGTGTTATGTCGAGTCAAATATACTGTTTGCAACATTTTAAAAACATATGTATGAATAATGAGTCGGCGTACTAATTTCAAGATTTGTCAACTAAACTTTTGTATGAGCATTACTCTTCTCTATTAATTAAATAAAAATTATACCCATTAACTATAATCTCAAACGCAAAAGTAGGGATGGTAAAAAACCCGGGCCCCTTCCGGGGGACAAAAAACCATGACCGGGCCCTAAAAGTAGAGGTTCGAGTTGGATTCAGTATATTAAATCCGGGTCCCGTTCGGTCCAGACTTAAGAAAATATCATATATATTTATTTATATTTATATAATTAATTATAAATATATATATAATTTTTGTTATCAATAATAAAATAGGCCGGATAAAATCCGACCTGAATCCAAGCTCAGCCCGACCGGTCAGACACTCGATCCGGACTTTTCTCGAGTCCTAATCAAAATTTTAAATACCAAATTCAGACAAAGCTTATCAAAATCTTGGCCCAACCCATTACCACCAAAAATTATATTATGTATCGGGTGTATATGTCATCTCTCTCACAGCAGCGCAGATCCCAACTGTGCGGGGCCCGCATGCTATGAGAGAGATGGCATATACACCCGGCACATTATATACCACCTCCATTACCACACTTTTTTTTTTTTTTTTTTGAAATCGTTGGAAACCCTGCCACCAAATCACCCATTCTGGGCCGCGGTAAAACCCCCGGCTGCCCCAGGCTCTTACAAGAAGTTGCACCGCCTGGATTCGAACCGAGAACCTCAAGGTGAGATTCTGGACCCTTCACCACAAAACCACACCCCTTGGGGGCCTCCATTACCACACTTACGCAAAAGAGAGGCAACTTCCTCATTATAACTAGATTTCCCGCCTCTTATCATTTTTTAAAATGTTTTTTAATTTAATATAGAGTCGACATTGATGTGTCAACTTCAAGCAAAAGAAAATGACCAGTTTGAATGGCATGATATTAAAGGTGGCGGCCACTTTGGGGGGTTAAACTGTAAAGTCAAATTGTAAAAAAGCTTAGCTCTTCATGGGTCTAATTTAGTCTAAAATTTAATTTAAAAATTAAGAATTGTCTTATAATTATATTTAAAGGTTAAAATCACTTTTCAATCGATGTAGAATATTTTTTCAACACTTCCTTTCACATATAATCCAATATTTTATCTAGCCCGTATCACGTAAATGAATATTATGAACATACTCATGTATGAAATTGACTTTAGTATCATATTAAAATTAATAAACCTAATCTAACCCTAAAAATAACTTGAGATTTGAGAATTATTTTATACTTGTACTTAAATAGCTCACTCCTATGTAGGATATTCTGTTCAATAATAACGAACTCATGTAATTAAATCTTAATTCTACGTTAATAATATCCATGCACGACGAAATTATTAATATAAAAAAAAAAATCAACAAATTCTTTAAGAAAACAAAGTAAAGAAGCAAAATAAGGCGTAGGCAGAGCTAAAAGTGCAGGGCCCCACAGACAATTAATTGTAAAGAACAAAAACAAAGACCCTCATTTTTATTTTAAAAGATCACAGCTCTTCAGACAAAGACGGTTCACGGTAGGGGGTCCATCAAGATGTGATCTACATACATGCTCCACGAGTCCTGTTTCTTTTATTTTCAGTTTATATATATTTTACTTGGATTAGATTTTGGTTCTCACTGCTTCAAAGTTGAAAGGCTTTTAATTTCAAAAGTGCCCCCCACCTTTTGTTTATTCTCACTCTTTGCTTGCTTTTAATATCTATAAATAGCAACCCCTCATCAGCTCATTTCATACACAAACTAGAGTTCACATTTAGTAAGAAGAGAGATTGTACTGAGAGATAAGAGATAGGAACAAGCAAAGCAATGGAGAATTTTCCAGTTATTGACTTGTCAAATCTCAATGGTGATGAGAGAAGAGCAACCATGGAGATGATCAATGATGCCTGTGAGAACTGGGGATTCTTTGAGGTATTATTATATATAATATATATATGCTACAACATTTATCATCATGTTTATATATGATGTTTTGTTCAAGTTTACGAGTTGTTAATGAGATTTTTTTTTTCCCTTTTTTGTGTATTTGTTTATAAAGTTGCTGAATCATGGGATATCTAATGAGCTGCTGGACACTGTTGAGAGGTTGACAAAGGAGCATTACAGGAAGTGTATGGAGCAAAGGTTTAAGCAAATGGTGGCAAGCAAGGGCCTTGAAGCTGTTCAGACTGAAGTTAGTGATTTGGATTGGGAAAGCACTTTCTTCTTGCGCCACCTTCCTGCTTCAAACATGAATGAAATCCCTGCTCTTGAAGAAGATTACAGGTCACATAAAGTTATTATATGTACATAAGCTCTTGATCATCTTGTTAGCATAGTAAATATATGGGGTCATGTTTTATTAACTGGGTTTGTTGGTTTTATTTTTGAATGGTAATAATAACAGGAAGGTAATGAAGGAGTTTGCAGCTAAAATAGAGAAGCTGGCTGAGCAACTTTTGGATTTGTTGTGTGAGAATCTGGGGCTGGAGAATGGTTATTTGAAGAAAGCGTTTTCTGGGTCCAAAGGACCAACCTTTGGCACTAAGGTCAGCAACTACCCTCCATGCCCAAAACCAGATCTTATCAAGGGGCTCAGGGCCCATACTGATGCTGGTGGCATCATCTTGCTCTTTCAAGATGACAAAGTCAGTGGCCTCCAGCTGCTCAAAGACGGCCAATGGGTTGATGTCCCACCCATGAAACACTCCATTGTCATCAATCTTGGTGACCAACTCGAGGTAAGTAATAATAAAGCAAGATGAATACTTGAACTTCAAGATATGATTATGAAAAACATAGAAACTGTTTGGTTTTGGTGTTAAAATATTTGACAATATGTGTGTAGAGAACATCACCATTTTTGTTTTTTATTTGTAATGCCTAGATCCCTTAATGATTAGCCTAACCCACTTGGGTAAAAGTGCTTAATTTAAAAGAGAGAAATGCTAATGAATGTTCTGAAAACAATCATTAAGAATCTATTTTAAGAAAATTTTGATTAGAAAAATAAAAAAAAATAATTAATATTTTGATAAATTTTTTCATTTACAATAAAAATGATGTCAAAACTTTCATAAAATGAATTCTTAATGAGTATCCTAGCAGTAACTCTGTTCTTTTTCTCTTGATTTTTTACTCTAAAATGTCATGATTTGTTTTCTCAAATTGATAAAGGTGATAAGCAATGGCAAGTACAAGAGTGTGCTGCATCGTGTAATTGCTCAGCCAGATGGCAACAGAATGTCCATAGCATCATTTTACAATCCAGGCAGTGATGCTGTGATCTATCCAGCACCAGCATTGGTGGAGAAAGAAGTTGAGAAAAGTCAAGTTTATCCGAAATTTGTGTTTGAGGATTACATGAAACTCTATGCTGGGCTGAAGTTTCAAGCCAAGGAGCCAAGGTTTGAAGCCATGAAAAGCATGGAGAACACTGTGATTCTGGGTCCTATTGCAACTGTTTGAGAGTCCCCCAACCCCAATGACTAAAAAAAATAAATGGGTTTAAGTGACTCTTAATTTGTTTATAAGTTAAGTCGTCTACTGATTGAGAGTATTTTACATTTACTGTTTTATTGTTGAGGGCTTAGTGTTAAAGCTTTAGTTATTTTGTGAGAGTGTTGTCTAGTATGGAACATAATATAGTTTTAAATAAGCCGAAAGCTTGGACTGATCAAAGTTTTTGTGGAGTCAAAGTCTCTGGTGGTTGTGGTGTTTCAGGTATTTAATATAGAAATTGACCAAATGTAATCCTGTATTGATGTTTCATATTAAATTATATTAGATTATATTTGGCCTTATTATGCTGTTTTTTTAATTTTGTGTTGGTCTTCTTCTTCAATTTCTTTGACATACATAAGACCAAACATAACTGGCAATAGTGTATTAAATAAGTGCTCTTTTTGAATCCTAGACCTATATTTAATATTCAAAATAAAACAATTGCTCCCCTATCCATCAATTATTGAAATAAGATTTTGATATATAAACAATATTCAAATTTCAAAGATAAATGTGGATGACCCATTTCCATTTTCAGTTGCTTCTGTTCCGTAAAGAGTGAAAAACACAAAAAATAATTATTATTTGGAAACTATTTGATGCACAAACAAGATGCATATGATAGATCAACTTTCCACTTATATCGTAAGCAAGTACTTTCCTCCGGTCTCAATGAGTGTGGTTTGGTGATGTAGGGTTCAGAATCTCACATTGAGGTTCTGAGTTTGAATACATGAAATGCGTTTCTTGTAAGAGCCTAGGATAGCCGAAGATTTTACATGCTCCGTTTAAATCCGGAATTAATGATTTAACGGTGAGATTTCTAACGATTTAAAAAAAAATGTACTTTCCTCAGTGGTTTATCTCTTCTCCATTTGGCTATCTTCCTCTAATTATATAACAACAGCTATGCCAATCTCATCATAGCGCATGATGCATGTCCACAAAAATAAACTTCTTTTAGTGGAACAACAATAAATTCCACTTGACCTAATTTGCATATATATGTTCCAGAATGTCATACATCATAAAGATAAGTTAATGTACGCCTTGTACTTATTTTATAATGTCATTTGACTAAATTATTTTGCGCTCATATTTTATGAATCATTGATATGATTAATATTAACATCGCCTCTTTTATAAGTTAATGTATTATCAGAGGCATGCATTTACATTGTCATCAAAAAAGAATAATTATAAACCACTCTCCAGTTGGCTGTTGTACAACTTTCCCAACATAATTCAAGACATCTCTTAGTTGTATTAAATAATTGGGAAGCCATCAATTTCCAATTTCACATTCTTATATCCACAGTCTTATAATCTCAAACATATAATAGTTGCTTATGTTGGTAATAGTTAGTTGATAAATGTGACATTTTCTATCTCACATAGGAAGAACATTGAATGTAAAATGTATTAACTTAAATTGGTGTTGGGAGGTTATGGAGGGAAAATTATTGGAGTAAAATATAATTATTTGATATATAATATTTAAAGTCAAAGTTTGGGCACTTAGTTGTTGGGTTTGAAATTTAAAATTCTGAAATTAATTAAGGCAATTTATTAGCTAATAGTTGAATCTTAAATCAAGAGTTATGACTTTAAGACTCTGTAAATATGTATTATCTCTTTAAATAACAACTTCTCATATTCGCTCTATTTTTGTAAAATGTATTCTTTACTTATTTTTTAGAGAAATTATATATAGATTCCGTTGTCTGGAAATTTTATGTGACTTTATATATCCTTAAAGGAATTATTATTAATTCAATAGTAACATAGTAATTAGTAATATCATAATTTCTTTAAGCAAAATGAATATACGTTGAAAGTCTTCTATTGATATTTTTTTTTCCTAACAGCTTATATAAGTTGTCTGCTAGCTTAAGGAGAATCCATATGTATATGTGGCCATGCCAAGGCATTGCAGTCTAATAAATGCATGAAATTAAATCTTCTCCGAATTAAATATTTACATTTCAAAATCTTAATTTTTCATGTACGATGTATTAACATTAGTCGATGCCAAAAAAATCGTGCTACATCCATATCAATAAAATCATACCCTTTTTTTTTTCTTCTTTTTTAGAATCGTTGGAAATTCCGCCGTCAAACCACTCATTCAGGGCTTATGCGGAGCATGTAAAACCACCAACCATACTGTGAATTATAGTGAATATTAAATATGTACGCGGTTTTATTATTGTTTTTTACGAAGATATCGTTTCCGCAATTTGAACATGTGACATTTTTATCATTATGGAATAAATTTACTGTTAAACCAATACTCAATATTGGCACCAAAATTTTAATTTCTGATAGGAAACCCACCTTTAATCAAGAAAAGAAATCAAGAACTTCCTTTTCCAATACATTCTCATGATTATGTGAAGGTATGAAAAACATTCAATGAAGCGACCATCAACATATTGTTGACGGTTGATTTTCGTTTCAGGGGTAGTATTGGAAGAATATTCCTCTAATAATCTCTCATCAACCGTGAATTTGTTTGGTTTGGGGGCCAAATACAAATTTAGCAAGAGTTAAGAAAACACAAAACAAACAAAGGTTTTAACGTGGTTCGGCGGAATGGATCCAACCTACGTCCACAGAAACAAAGAAAATAAAGATTTTATTATGTGGTCGGGTTGGGCCGACCGCTATACACAAGTGCTCATATTTGACCGACCTACCCTTGTTCTACCTTATGAGCCTTCTACTTTCTCTTCTTCAAAGTATTCATAGAGTATATTTTTCTAACCCTTACAATGAACTCCCTAGCCCTTTATATATTAGGGCAAATTACACTATTATAATGTCTCCGTGACGTTAGCCACGTGAGCCTGCTATCAATGCCAAGACTCTCTGCCCCAATTGCTTCATCGAAAGTGACTCTGCCACCTAACATTTCTTTAAAGCAAGCTACTAAATCCCCTGCCACAGGCTACTTCCAGCATGTAATCTGTCACCTCAGACCTCTTCGAAATGTGCGAGTTCTCATGTAGGGCTTACTTCATTTGATCATGATCATACCATTATCATTTTGATCCGCCTTACCAAGTCGGGAACCGAAACATTATCCATCCTACCTATATCGGACTATCAGATCGGGTCGGTCCCGAGGCCTTAACCCCCTTCGCTTATCTGAACATCTTCACTCCTCGGGTCTTTCGATAAATGTGAACCGACCCCAACTCCTAAGTTGGACCTGACATTCCTGTTTCTTGGGCTCGGACCCTTGAATCTTAGAAATGGAAATCCCTTCTATACCCTCCTTGTCTTCTAGGAGCATGGTGCCCAAAGATCACCATACACATATAGTTCAGAGCATATCAAATAATTGTTTCGTACTTGATTGGCCTCACCATTCTTATCAGTGTCACTACGTATCAATGCTTACATTATGAACCTTCTTTCTTCTCCTTCTACAGCATCTCCGTTGGAGTAATGATTCTTCAGAACCATCGAAATGTCAGTCTCACAAAGCTCCAGCAAGCTTAAAGCGGTCGACAACAACATCAAGATTTTGTTCCAACCATCTAGTCCCAGTTTGTATTCGACCTAAGATCGCTCAAAAAACATGTTACATCAGAAGAGATGTATCGGAGTGAGATCTCATTACTGCTGCTTGTTCGGCTGGCCGTCATTGTCACCAGACATACGGTTCTGAACTCATTTGTTGCAAAGGTGTTTAGTCGGACGCCGACAAATTAAATAACAAATAGACCCATTTCTTCTATACAAACAACAAGATCACTATCAATGGAAACGCAAGAAAACTTGTGAGGAAATTATAATTTTTGTCATTAATGTAAAACATTCGGATACACAGATAAGATGATGAATACAGAAGAATCCGTATCCCACACTTTTGATATTTATTTCTGCTACTAATATCTTGGAGTTACACATAATTAGTCTGCCGACTAGATGTAAGATGACAGTGATATATATGAGAAAATGAGCTTGGCAATCACAGCCTTACTGATGTATACTGATTGTGAGTGATACAAGGAGAAATATTTCTTATTCAAAATATTGAGATAACAAATAAAAACATAAGATTAAAGAGTTGAGATCAAAATAAATTATCTAGCTTGAGCATCTTGTGTGACTGATCCTTTGACTTGGTCAAAGGACAATCTAACACTAGACGGCCCTAAGAGTCTAAGAGAATCCCGTAATCTTACTGAACCTGCAGAATAGAAAGAAAATTGCACGATCGACTTGATATTTATTTGTGGATGATCACGGAGAATTAGTTTGGTTTAATTAATGTTCTTTGCAAAAAGTAGAGAAAAAAAATGGAAATTTTACTTGCTGCAATCGACATCGGGGCCAACGAGAATTATCGGTGTGAGGCTACACAGTACGTGCAGGAAGTTGCTTAGCTTTGTCGAACTTAACCTCAGGCCTGGTGCAGTCTTTTTTAACGCATTCACAAAGGGACCGGCGATCCGGTTGGGTACGTGGTAACCTTCTGGTGCACAATGTTTAGGCTTATACAGCAATGAGGTCTCGGTTTTTCATAGTCGCCTGCCAAGAACGGCTTGCAGGGACTCAATGTCGTGAACGTCTCGTGGCATGTCATAATAAGCACAACCACCAAGACTAAAGCCAAAAGAGACCAACACATCGTCATACATTTTGCCTCTTTTTTTTTTTAAAAGTTTTGCTAACTGAGATGAACTTGATTCTGTGGAGGCCCTTGGTTTGAGTTCTATTTGGCTAGAGGGTTACAGATCCAGTGTTAGAATATTTTATTCTAATTATGGGCTTATATTAATTGTGATATAGGTTTTAATATAAGGCGCTAATATAATTGGTTTTATAATAGAAACTGTGAAGCTCAATTGTCTGATCTAATAAAATGTGCTGCACTGTATGTAATTTGATGTGTGGATATTAGAACGAGATTCGGAATTGTTCTAGGCTTTTGATGGGTGAGCTCATTACACTCCATAAATTTGTGAGCTAAGGTCTTATTCTCACTCCCCTATATAACTTACTCGATAAACTTCTTTTATTTATTAAGCTTTATGTCTCTCTCTTTAATAATAATCATGATAAACATAAGGATAAGTTTATCCTAATTATCTTTTCTTTTAATCATTGATTTGATGTAATGCATTAGGATAAGTCTTACATCAAATCCAAGAAAATTGCATTTTTAAAGAAGCATT
Source organism: Zanthoxylum bungeanum (assembly GCA_019454045.1). Taxonomy (NCBI): domain Eukaryota; kingdom Viridiplantae; phylum Streptophyta; class Magnoliopsida; order Sapindales; family Rutaceae; genus Zanthoxylum; species Zanthoxylum bungeanum. The sequence continues at coordinate 56,412 of SKCR01001369.1, read as the reverse complement.
AATGCTTTTCATGCAAGTTAACAAGTATTTTGCCTTGAGATATAAAAGGCAGATTGGGATTATTATTGATATAGCCAATAAGCATAAAGACTCCTTTGGCAATTGAATAAAAATAAGCAATTGCCGAGAGCAATTGTGAGAGAGAAAGAAAAGCTTTATAAAGAAAGGCGTTAAAGAGAAAGGTAGCTTAATCAGGGAGAGTAAGTTTCTCACCATCAAGATGTGAGGAGCAGAGGGTGATCTCTTCACTGTAACTTTTCAACAGATTTACATAAATTTCCGCTGCAAATATGGATTGTAAATCAAGTACGCTCACTGCATCATCCGATTAATTCATTATATTGTATTTTAAGCTATTGTGTTAAAGGTCCTGTTGCAAATAAATTTCTAACATGTGGTATCAGAGCATCAGGAGCACAATCTTAGAATGGATGAATCAAAACATATGAAGGTAAAATAATAAGAATATCATTAAAGAATTGTTAGTTGTTGACTCAATTTCTAGGCCCATAAGGTTAAATTGTCATAATCTTTTAGCTGTATTATTTGCCAAAAATAATAAGAATATCACTGGGTCAAAACATATGAAGGTAAAATACATGACAATTAAGGAGTTAGTTAAGAAATGTGACATTCTGGTAGAGCATATCGGTACAGATGATATGATTGCTGATCCTTTGACCAAAGGTCTTTGACCCATTGTTTTTGTAAACCATGTTGCTTGTATGAGTTTGGTCAAGTCTTTTGATACCCTAGGTTAGTGGGAGGCATCATTACTCTATGTTATTTTGTACATTCGTACATGTATTTTGTATTTTGCAATGATTATCTATAAAGTGCATATTCATTGGAAGATATTAATGTTTATTGTTTGATATATCATTGTGTAAAGTCTTATGATGGGTGTCAATCATAAGCATTGGCTTGGGGCATAAAGTTATAAAGACTTGATGGTATGTTTTGTGACACATAAAGTTTGTCTTGGGATAATAAAAGGCATACATGGTTATATTTAAGCTTTGATTTCTCATGTGGCCTGGCTGCATAAGGTAGAGAAATTGGTGACTCATAAGAGAAAATATCACATTTTTTTTAGATCATAAAGTGAGTGCTATTGTATCTTACTACTCTATCACATCTTGTTCATGTCGATAAGGTTTTTTGATATACGTGACCATGGAAGGGACTATGTTGCATTATAATGTAGGTACCGGCATGATTCTATATCTACGATCTTATTGGATGAAATGGTTTACTAGAGTTGTTTCTGAACCAATATTGGATCCATAAAGTTTTCTTAACATTAAAACATCCACAATTGATATCGCCCAAGTGGGAGAATGTTAAAATATTTTATTCCAATTATGGGCTTATATTAATTGTGATACAGGTTTTAGTATAAGGCGCTAAGATAATTGGTTTTGTAATAGAAACTGTGAAGCTCAATTGTCTGATCTAATAAAGTGGGCTGCACTCTATTTAATTTGATGTGTGGATATTAGAGCGGGTTTCAGAATTGTTCTGGCTTTTGATGGGTGAGCCCATTACACTCCATAAATTTGTGAGCTAAGGTCTCACTCTTACTCCCCTATATAACTTACTCGATAAGCTTTTTTTAATTATTAAGCTTTATGTCTCTCTCTTCAATAATAATCATGATAAATATAAGGATAAGTTTATCATAATTATCTCTTCTTTTAATCATTGATTTGATGTAATGCATTAGGATAAGCCTTACATCAAATCCAAGAAAATTGCATTATTAAAGAAGCATTAATGCTTCTCATGCAAGTTAACAAGCATTTTGCCTTGAGATATAAAAGGGAGATTGGGATTATTATTGATATAGCCTATAAGCATAAAGACTCCTCTGGCAATTGAATAAAAATAAGCAATTGCCGAGAGCAATTGTGAGAGAGAAAAAAAAACTTTATAAAGAAAGGCTTTAAAGAGGAGGGTAGCTTAATAAGGGAGAGTAAGTTTCTCACTATCAAGAAGTGCGGAGTAGAGGGTGATCTCCTCAATGCAACTTTTCAACATATCTACAAAAATTTCCGTTGTAAATATGGATTCTAAATCAGATACGCTCCCTGAATCATCCGATTAATTCATTATATTGTATTCTAAGCTCTTGTGTTAAATGTCCTGTTGTAAATAAATTTATAACATCCGGTACTTAAATTAGAGTGGTTAGTGCATGTTACTTTTTCTCAGATATGATGAGAGTTAAGTTATTCCATTTTTAGAGAATGCGAATTAAGGTTTTAGATTCACATTCTGTAGAAGATAATTTCCTAACAAGTATCGAGTAGCAAATCTAATAATACCAAGTTACAATAAGTTATCTACTGTTCATAGCTATGTTGTCATCACAAGTATATATCCATTTTATAAGGAAAGCCGCAACACATCCAAGTTTTTATTTAATATTACAATAAAAAGTAGGAATGCATTTTGTGTGTGTGTGTGTGTTCATGGCATCAAGAGGGGGCTTCCTTCCTTGATGAAAACAAAGATGCTGCCACCATCTGCCCTGGAAATCCGAAGATCTTCATCGAGGTATGTGGTTAGCAACCATGATTGAGCATTGCTGTTTGAGATAGAGAACTTCAATGGTGGTTGGCTAGAAATGGTCTTTGCAACAGATGAAGCTGTGTCTTGAACTGAAGTGAGTATGCCTTTGAAGGGTGAGAGATCAATCTTTTGTCCCAAGAATTCCACATTTTCCGGTAATACTAGTGAATCTGTTACCTGAGGTGTCCCAATGACACCTTCTTCAAACTTGAACTGAAAAAAACAAGGCAATTTAGAACTAAATCCAGAGCTACAACTCTCACCCATCCACTAAATCTTTGAGAAACTTAAAAAGAATAAGAGTTTGCTCTTTCGCTACTTGCACAAACACGACCAAGAAAAGGCGCTTATATTAATTGATTATGTTTATAAACTTTTAAGGCATACTAGACAACGCATGATAATTTAATAAAAAAAAGGAACCTGCACACGCTTGGGGCTTCGCACTTCAAACTTGGCATTGGTACTAATGGAAGTTGTAGCCAGCGGCCCAGCAAATTGGATAGAGTTCTGAACAGTGAAGCTCTCTGAATCAATTGTCTGTGATATCTCCTCCACCCTTGTCAATGGCAATGTACCCCTTGACAATAATGGGAACAATCGTGAAAAAGATGTGTACCTATATTGCCACACAAAATTCTGAAGTCAATACTTACAAGAGTTCAACACTACAAAACATATATCCAGATGTTTTGTCCAACGGCCCAAGTATAAAAATCTCCGTTCCGTATCCAGAAAATCCACCACATCCTTTGCCAGTCATAAATTATAATCTCAATTTTTGGCTATCATACTTGACAGAGGTTTCTCCAAAAACTTTCAGGAATAGCAAAGCCTTAGAAGGTCTAGCAACCCAAGGGGAGTGGCTTAGTGGTGTAGGGATCATGATCTCACTTTGAGGTCCTGCGTTCGAATTCAGGGAGTGTGTTTCTTGTAAGAGCCTAGAACAGCCGGGGTTTTTTACCTGTTCAACTTAAACTCGGGAGGGGTGGTTTGGCGGTGGGGTTTCCAATAATTTTTAAAAAAAATCTAGTAATTGCAATTAGGGGTTTTCACTGGTCGGATTTTACAAATTTTGTGAAACCGGATCAGGTTGGGTCACGCGGGTTGATAAACCCGAACCCAAAAATTGAGTATGCAAAACCGAGCGGGTCGGGTCGGGTCAGCAAAAAAAAAAGATAGAGAATTTTATTTATTTTTTAATTTGAGACATAAATACTAGCTATTTTATGTCCCGAAAGTTGTCATACATATAAAATTTCAAGATAAAAATATAATAAATAATTGAAATAATAGTAAAAACTTTTAAAAAATAGAATTTTCAGAAAACCCATGAACCGACCCGCAAAAATCGGTTTGGGTCAACCTGAAATTGTATAATTTTTTTAGAACCCGCTCGGATAGGGTCGGACCAGGACACGCTTAGACCCGACCCTATGAACACCCCTAACTGCAATGTATTAGTTTAAAAGAGAGACAATTTAAAAACAAAAATGCTGGATAATCAGGTTGATTACAAATTTGAACTAAATTGGATTACCAACAACTTCACAAATGTGAACCAATCAAACCATGTTAGTATGTTACAACTCTGGCTATTTTGAGTCATTCTGGAGCACTCAAAGCCTAGAGCAAATCCTGTGTGGCTCTTCATCACCATGTGCACATAATAAAGGTTTTATCTTGAATTATTGTACTGAAACTCTATGGCTAGTCAAAGTACCAAAACACTTTAATGAAACACAATGGACCCTGCCTAAATTTTCCACTGTCAGTCATCTTGGACATTCATACAGAAACTTAAAGATACACGAAAACAACATAGTTTTTCGGTTTCACTAAGTAAGGTTTCTAATAAATTGATTCCTACATCTTGAAGCTGCAAATTCGTGATTGGAACTTAATACTACCACCATGGTTTAATCCAAAATTTTTATCTAAATTTTAAAACTACAACTTTAGATAAGATTCTCCAAAGCCTCTGGAAATCTTATTAACAAAATACTAAATTCGCAGTGATCAAATAAACTATTAAAAGATTTTCAATGTCATTTTCAAAGAAAAGGAAAAAAAAATGAGCCTTTGTTTGTTTCAGAACCATTGATTATATAATCCTTAATTAACCAAAGATCCAATTTTGTTCAAGTACTGAGTAAATACTTAAATACCCAATTCAAAAACTTCCAAATTCAACCCGTTCCCTAAACTTTCTCACCAACCAAACAAAATAACAAACAAACAAGCACTTACGCAAGAATCCATTTGCCATTAAGCAGAGTTAAAGCCTCAGTTGGCGCCGGAGTTGGATTCTTGGCCTCAAGCTGAGTAATAAGCTCAACGATCTCAGCTCTCGTCTCACTGGTGGCACTCAATCCACGATCGGTCCCATAAAATGAATCCACAAGCGCTTTCTTCAAATTATCAATCTCCGTCACTTCCTTTGGCCTCTCCTCCTCTGCCACTGCAACAGCGCCACCTTCCTCCGCATCTTTCTCCGGGCCCCACTCGTCTTCGTCAGCAGCCCGAGCCAAGACCACGGGCCTAACCCGAGTGAATTCTTGGGTTGAAAAAATTGATTTCTTGCCAATTCCCTCCGAATTTTTAACCAAGTTCAGAGGAAGAATTGAAGGCTTTGTACTGAGTTGACTCTGTGGTGGGTTTTGTGAAAGAGTCTTGCATGGGAACTGGTTAATTTGAGATAGTAAAGCCATTAGCTTTTCGTAAACAGAATCTGTAAACAATCAACAAGAAAAACAGAGAAAGCAAGATCCTTTTTCTAATTTTATGTACACGAACAGCAAAGAGTGAAACTCGTTTGAGGACAACTTTGTCCTTGTATTTATTTGTGTTCTAAGCTGCGAATGTGAGGGCGATATTGGTTTTTTAGATTGCACCGAACTAATTAACGAATATGACGCTAGGGACCTATGGAGACTCAATGTTTTTTGACACGTGGACGACAGTGAGCTGACTAAGTTGGAGCTATTAAAGAGATAAGACAAACATCATAATTTTGTTTTTCTTTCTTTTATAAAAAATATCTTCTCACTCGTGTAGTTTGTGCTTTGGCTTTAGTTAATTTTGTTTAATGAGTTAGGTTAACGAGTGTCCTTATGAAATTCGTTAAGAAAAATTTTGACATTATTTTTTGAGGAATGAAAAAAATTATCAAATAATTAATGATTTTTTTCTTTTTTCTATCAAAATTTTCCTTAAATAAATTCTTAACGAGTATCATAATGACATTAGTTAGCATTTTCCTTATTTAAATTAGCAACTTAAATATTTTAATATACCATTAAATTGGATCGTGAGGTTTTTGCGGTCTTTTCATTGATGCTAATAAGTGGAAAACAGAATCCTAAGAAAGCAAAGAGTGGTTAGTTGTAAATGGATTGGAGGCCCAAAGAGAAAAGCCCAAGTACGGAGTTGACAAGGGTACTGCGGTCTTTTTAGTGATGCTAGGGTTTCTCGTCGACAGAGCGCTCTGCTCTATATAACCCCCCAACACAACGATTTGGGTATTTGCGACTGCAGCTTGAAATAATTTTATATTTTTAAATGCAATTTCTAAGAGGCAGCCTCTATTTTGTTAAGTGAGTGGAAGACGATTTGTGTCTTTCCATTTTAGAAGAACATAGAGGCAGAACAAAATCAACGGCCGAGATATCGTTTCAGTCGTCACTTCTCTTCATTGACGATTCGATTGTTGCTCGTCCACATTAATTGTTGTTTTCCTTAATTCTAATTTTGATTTTATTTTTAATCTGGCGTAATATTTTCTTCGTTTTGATTGGTACTTGATCTCAGAGGCATGAATTTATTTCTTCGCTATAATTATGGGAAGGTTTGGACGAAAATCTTATGGGAATTGAGAATTTTTGCAGAACTAAGAAGAGTTGTCTTGAGTTGATTGATTAATGTTAATCGTGAGCTCCAGTTTTTCAGAACTATTGGTTAACAGTTCAATTACAATCTCAGCAAACCAGTAACTCGGGGTAATTGACCCTTTTAAAGGTCATTAGGCCAACATTTATTAACCTCAAGGCAATATCTTTGGGATAATGCTAATACTTTTCCTGGAAAATCAGCAGGAAATAACTGAGAACAGAAAATACATATATGATCTTCAATTGACCTAAACTATGTAAGATCTCCAGACTCTGCTCCCCGTTTGTGTTCCAGATAAGTAACACCATTTCACATTGCTAACGTTATCTGGTTGCGCATGAAAATGACATTGGAGAGTGCTTCAGGCCTGAAATATCAAACAACTCCATGAACCTCTGGTCTGATACCCTAGCTTTTGCAGCAGCAAATCTCTGGTATTCATCAAAAATTGAAGACAGGCACCATTTTTGCAATTTCCTTAAGCGGCCCACGAGACAACCAGTGCGATGCTGCAAAAGACATTTGAACCATATATTGGGTGAAAGTTTTAACAAGGAGAATTTAGCATAAGAGAGTGAACAGGAGATGTGAGATAGTTAAAACTTAGAAAGTACCTTTCCTCGTTTGCAATGAATTAAAACAGGGTGGTTTCTTTCATCTGCCATGTTATGTAGCAAAGTACATAATGAGAAGATCGTAAATCATTAAAATTAAATTCTAGGCATAATTAGCATGTAACTAAAGTTCAAGTGTCTACAATACCAAGGACTACTTTCAATGCTTCACGGATTGTTTCTTCTGGGATGTTTACCAAAGGCTCCTGTCCACATTGTTATAAAGAAGCAAATCAAAATGTCAGTAAACCATTTGCTACTGCTACTACAAATGAACAAGAAGCTACGTCTACAATAAACATGGACCACCAAACATGCAAACAAATTCATATTCAGAGCTAACATTGCATAAACATTTGGTACAAGTCACTAATCGGAGTACTGCAAAAGATAACAAGCAATTTGATCTATTTCTATGCCCTCATACCTATTCTCTGCCCACCTCAATTTAGTACATATCAATCTTGGTGGAATATCGCTAGGACAAGAGGCTGGTTATTATAAAGATGATTTATACAATTGAATGAGCTCAAGATAACTGCATATAGATTGCAAAACACTCAAACAGAGGACAGAGATACATCAGAAACTCATTTCAGTAGTATATTCATGTTCCAACCCATATATGGACCACCAAACAAATAAATATTTGTTTAGCCATAAAAATCCGACCACCAAACAAATAACAGGGCACAGCAAATTTCAGTTGCCGCTCTGACAAAACGTGCTCAGTGAGAAAGGGAAGACGGTCCTCACAAAGCACAAAGCAGCTATTAGATAATTAGGGAGATAATAATAATACACACATGGTCAATCCAACCAAATTATTTTTTTGAACGTTGGAAACTCGCCGCCAGATCACTTAATTCGAGGTTAAACGGAGTAGGTAAAACTTCCGACTGTTCAAAGCTCTTAAAAGAAATGCACCCATGGATTTGAACACAAGACTTGAAAGATAGATTTTTAACACCAAGACACACCCGGACGGTCAATCCAAACATAAACATCATGCTTATTAGAAATTCAAGTAATTGTATTTCTGCCAGCAGTAGAACTTCATTTTTGACAATCCATATAAATTAATGTAATTTTTACCTTGCATCCATCAATTCCGAACTGAAAAAGTTGAATCTTATTTGCCTTCAAGAACTCTAAATTAGAGTCCGGATAAGTCTCGGGGCATAAATATCTAATCAAATAATAAGAAAATGTTAGTGGCCCGCCAAGAAAAAAAATTACAAATTCGATTATTAGGATATCTCAAATGTAAACGTTTTTTTTTCAAAAATATATTTTAGAAAATTAACTCACACGATGGAACGGAGCCCTAAAGACTTCAAGAAGCAGAAATTGGCAGAATCAGGAAAACCCGACCGGAAGATGCCGTTATCGACAGTTGCGAAGTTAAACGGCGGAATGAACAGCTCTTCACCGTCTCTGCAGCCATTCTCGCCTGATCCGTTCACCAGAGTCGGCGAATTCTCCGATACCGTGCAAATCTCTCCATTAAAAGCGTCAACTTTCATTTATTTCCCGCCAAAAATTTAAAAAAGTTGAAATTGGAATCAAAATTAAGATTAAGGAGATTCAGTAGAATTATCGATACAAAAGAATCTTGTGTACGAGTATCTGTTGTTGTGAATCCCCAAATTCCTAATCCTCGCATTTTATAGCGTCAAAAAAAGTAGATTTTAGGGACAGGGTCTCGGCGACGGCGTCCTAATAAAGTCATCATTTTTTGGTACAATTGTGTGGGTGATATAAGTAGTAGTGGGGATGTGAATGGATAGATACGTAAATATAAATAATTATATATTTTTTTTTATGTTCAATCAATAAATATGAAAATTTGACTCATATCTGATTCTAATATATCAAGTCACATGACTTCTCGTATGGGTCATTGTTCATACGAGATTTTATCTCCATTATAATGAGGATGTCAATACTCGTATCTCGTCCGTTCAACTCACGGGTATAAAAAATGGTCTATTACCTGCTCTAATGTACTAGGCTCTTGTGGCCCCCCATTCTCACGAGGATTTTTGCATCCCTAAGCGGTGGAGCCATTAATTCGATTAAGTAGGGGCTGAGTTTTAATAATAATAAATTTTTTAAAACTTTTTAAACAAACATATAATTTAGCATTGCTTCTAGTGTCTTTATTGTTGGTCGATGATATAAAGTGGAAAAAAATTGACAAACAAATAGAAGATTTGATGTTGTTTGAAGTCTTAAATTTTAGGATGAGTTATTTATGAAAATAATATAACTTTTTTCGGGGGCGGGAAGGGTTTGAAGTGGCACTCCCATTAGGTGATATGGTACTATCAATCAATAATTATATAATATATATGAATTGTATATAACAAATCTACTATTTATTTGGTTATGTTGACAATCAATTTTCATTTTAGAAGTAATTCGGGAAAAATTACTTCTCGAACAAATCTCCTTCAAGGCTTCAACTGTGAATTTTTTTAGTTTGAGGATCAAATACAAACTTAGCAAGAGATAGAAAACACACAGACAAAACATATGATTTAACGTGGTTCGGCGGAATTGATCCAACCTACATCCACATACACAAAATAGAAGAAAGACTTTTATTTCCACATCGGGTTGGACCGACCTCTCTCTAACTCTAGCTCGGCTAACACTTATACTTAAGCTTTTTTTTCCCTCTCTATTACAAATGAAGAATAAATTAGCCCACCATTTACAATAAGTTATCAACCCATTTATATACTATGACAAATTCTATTATTCTACCTACTCATGACATCAGCCACGCTTCCTTGTCATTATTGCCCATTACTCGTATATTACACCCATTAACCCTTATTTGTACGTTACACCCATCAGCCTTTACTCGTACGTTATTGCTCATTACTTGTACATTACACCCATCCATCGGTCTGGTGGCTCTAGGCTTCTTGTACGGCTTACGTCATCCATTCACAAGCATAAGATTTAGCAGCCCCGACCTAGGTAGGTCGACATACCGATGTGATCAGTATTTGATACTCTTCCTCTATTCTTAACTAGGTCGGGTTGGAAGGTCATACGACTTCGTATCCTTTAATTCTTAGCAGCCTATTCCTTTCTTCTTCATCTGCACAAATGTAAATGAATCGAATCCCTAACATCGGGTCGGTCTTAGCAGATGTTCTTGTGTTGTAGAATCATTTGGTTATGCCCTCCTTTGGCTCGGATCCCTCTGTCCGACCTCTCATCCTTGCAATGACTTTGACCTTTTGTCTGTAAACTGCAATTCTCATTCTACTATTCATAGAGATTCTGACTTATTGGGAGCTGAAAACCACCATCAACATGTTATTTTTTAATTATTTAACATGCGTGATAATGTATTATTAGATTGTTACCGTTATCAATGATAAAAAAATTCGGACCGAACCAGATGGTCAAACGGGGGCCCGATCCGAGTGATCCATAAACTCAGATTTCAGCGAACCGGCCAAAAAATCACCGACCTGGCCGGTTCAACTGGTGACCCGGTCCAGGTGGGTTTTTGGTCCGATTTTTAATTTTTCTTTTGGTTTTTTATAAAAAAATAATAATAATATAAATAAAATACAGACCCCGATCCCAATTCGACTTCAGTCGAACCCTTGACTTTTTACCCTCTCACTAGATTGGGTCGATGGTTCCATCTCGATTTTAAAACACTATTATACAGTACAATTTTTATTTGGCAAGGGTGATCTCATACCTCAAGGTCTAATTTGGTACATAATACCAATAACATATCGACACATGTAAATCTATTAATATTTTCAATTTATTGGATGTTATTTTATTTTATTTTTGTTTCCGTATCAAATTTCATTCAAATCTTAAAAAAAAGTGGTGGTAGAGAATCTAGAATCAACAGCTGGTTTTAAATGATAACAAATCACATGGCATGGATTAGTGGTGGTCGATGAGTCACAGTCAATTTGTTTATTTGCTAACCCACGAAAGTTGATTGGAAGCTGTTTAGTACTGTGATTTAAAAAATATGATCACTGATGATGATAATTTTATTTTATGTTTAAAAATAATCGTGATGTGTTTTTTTTTAAAAAATATTTTGGTAATGAGTTAAAAATAATAATTAATTTTTATAAAATTTAATTTTAAAAAGAAATAACGATTAACAATAATTTTTTTAATTATTAATTGAATACTTAAAAATTATATTTTGACAAAAACACATATTTACCAACTTACTACGGATCAAATTCTAATACCAAATAGGATTAGACCATAGCCAGTCGTCAAGAAGTTATCTAACAAGAAATAATAATATTTTTAGTTTTTTTTTTTTTTTCACAACTTATATGCTTTATATGCACGTTTAAATAATTTAGAAAAAAATAAATAAAAATAATAAGGTACATTAACATGAGGGTGGGAGTGGCAAAAGATTGACAACTTCGTGCGAGGATTTACAGTATCTTATTTTTCTTTCAAGGGAGAGTGGAGCCGTCTATTTTGACGAGTCTGTCTAATCGGTCTTATTTTGGAATACGAAAGGGATAGGAATTGGAATCTTGGCACTTCACAAATAATAATATTCCGATTATTCCCTGCATTTCACTTTCATAGAGAAAAGATTAGACATAATTGCCCACCCAAGTGGGCTTAATTAAGAGGATTTTGTGCCACCCGAAAGCACCTTGAAACAGCAAGGACATCGGTAAGCCCTGGTAAATATATCATATATGCCATTGATTATCAATCATATAATTGTAAAGGAGACACTGAATAAAAGCTTCCTATCTATATATAAGATGGCTCAATCAGAAGTATACAAAGGAGTTGATACATAAAGACTAGCATTGGCAAACAATATAAGCGGTCTTAAGACTTCCCCAACCTACCCATTTGACATCTGATGGCCTATACAGATTAATTATCACGAAAGTAGTCAAGGCCAATCCTGAGCTAAGACGAGCGTATAGCCCTTTTTTTAAAAAAATTATAACTCTTAAATAATTAACGGATAAAGGCCCAAATTTTTTATAATATAGTATTAAACTACGGTCAAGGGCCCGAAACATAAAAATAACATTAAGCTCCGAGGATCTCAGAGCCAACCGCAATACTTCATTCTTCAGACAACTATCATAATCTTGATTTTCAATTGTTGTTGATTTTACCATTTAGGCTGCAAGAACAAGAACTTTAATAGCTCCTTGACTGTTTGCTGTTAACATTGTCGGGCTATCACTCTTCCAGCACACCGCACTGATGAAATATGATCCCATATCGTCATCAGCTTGATCCGCATCAGAACCAAATCTATGTGAAGCTGCAGGTTTGGAGATTGCCTGCAAATGTAAGAATAAAACAAAATTATTTGATCATTTGAGGCTAAAATACTTGATCATTTGTTTTAATTGTTTCCTAACCTTGTGATACACACACACTTCATTTGTTTCACTACCACAGGCTATGTATTCACTGTTTACTGTAAGACCCACAAAATTCCTTTCATTTGTATGGCCTCTAAAAGTACGCAGCTGAAAAAATTACAAATACATGAAGAGCGATGTTAATTTTTGCATTATATAATTAATATATCCATTTAAATGGAGTACCACGATAATGAAAATCCTCTAGTGGAAGAGATAGTCATGGTAACTTACTGGTAGATTTTCCTTTACATCCCACAAGCGCAATGTGCTATCAGTAGATGCAGAAGCCAGTTCATTGTTGGATAAAAAATTTACATATGAAACAGCTTTATTGTGCCCACTGAACACGTAGAGTGGTTGGCTAATATTTCTAAGGTCATAGTAGTGAATGTGATGATCTGCAGAACCCACCTGCACATATATAATTCATGAACATTCTGGGTTGAGATACAATATTTAAAGGTCGTTCAGCAAAAAGTTTGTTTCAATCACATTGGTGAAGAAAATATTCCTAAAGATGTATGTTCTATTTCGAAAGATGGTTATGCTCATATCCTTTTGGAAGGATATATCTATAATAAGCTCTAGAGAAAAAATGTAAGTGCACTTCTCAAGAGAAAAGGATTAAGGGAGACACACCGCCACATAAATGCTGGATCCAGGATTATATTTGACAGAACAAATATTTGCTTTCATATCAATGTCGAGAGCACAAGCTTCTTGCTTGGTGCACCAAATTTTAACCTGCAAAATATACAAAAGCAGAGCTCATTCAGATATTGTAACTAAATCATCTATATATTTACTCCAAAGTTGCTGGTTTTTAATGTCATCTAGACATTACTGAGGTTGAACTTTTTAAACACGACTATTGGTGGAGGGAATGTAGCAATAATCTCAAATGCTTCGATTGCCACCAATGGGAGAGATCCACGGTCTCCATGGAAGGAGTCCCTATTCGAATTTTAGAGTTTAGTGTTTAGGATTTGTGATTTAGGGCCAAAACCAAGTACCATATATCATCAATATCGTTCCTTTCATGCAAAAGATCCAGATGAGCTTCTGAAGACCTAAAATATTATGTTTAAGGTACCTTGCAGTCATCACTACCAGATACCAGCATTGAAGGTTCCGTGCATGAAAAATCAACACTCCAAGCTCGTTTTTCATGCTCCTCATATTCCATCACACTCTGGAAGGAAAAGAGGTTAGTAAATAGATTAGATACTTTGATTGGAAATAATGGCAAGACAAAATTTAAAACAATATATGCATGTGTGATCAAACTGCATGAAAAAATGACATGTATTGATCTTAAAAAAGATGAAGAAATAGTGTTGTGCCTGACTAGTAGTTGCATCCCAGACAGTTACTATCCCCTCATAATCACTGCTTGCAATGAGGTTCTTTGTGTACTTGTTCCAACTCAAGCAACTAAGTTTAGATCGAGTGGGCATCTCCACCACGGGATAATGCACATCTCTTGGTTCATTCACTACCTGTAACAATGACAAAATCATTGACAAATCAATTGAAGACTTAAATATCATTAAAATGTGATTGAATTTAGTCAGATAATCCAAGGTTGAAACAAGATGCAAGAATGTAGAAACTGTCTTGTTAAGCTGCTCGAAATCAGAACAATAGGGAACATATTTACAGTTAAAACTAAATTGACGGGTGAGATCAACTGACCAGTGAAGAATTAGAAAATTATATTGTTAAATTTCCAAATCTACTACAAGAAACATTTCAGCTTATTTCTAAAGATTTAATTCACCAACTCCACTGCACAAACACAGTCTCTTATGTCAAGTACGTACCGAGGAAAACTCAAAGATCTTAATGCGCCTTGAAACTCCAGCAGTAGCAAACAACTCATCATCACGATCAAATTCTATACTGCAATATTAGATTCAAAATTATGGAACCTCAAGAGTATGAGCCGTATGCAATGAGTAGTATTATGAAGGGGTAGTATAATTTAATGAAGAAAGAATTGAATTACACAACAAGATATATGCAAATTATAGTGAAGATAAATTCCAGAATTAAACAAAGATGAAGCATTCCAGTGATCAATACATACTGTATGATGAAAATAGAGTAACAAATATTGCAAAACTAAAAAATCGTTTTACTTTCACCATCTTGAAAACTCTAGTACTCTACACATATGTTCAAGCACACAATTTTTTTTTTCTAGGAATTGTTGGAAATCCCGCCGCCAAACCACTAATTCCGGGTGTAAGGGGAGCAGGTAAAACCCCCGGCTGTCCCAGACTCTTACAAGAAACACACTCCCTAGATTCGAACCCAGGACCTGAAGGTTAGATCCTGAGCCCTACACCACTAAGTCACGCCCCTTGGGGACATTCAAACACACTACACGCATATAAGAAATCATATTGTCAATCCAATTGAACAAGTCCCACAAAAAATAGAGACTAGAAAAGTTTTCCTGAACTACAGCTAGTAACTTGAATGAAATTTCGAAAAATTATAACATTTTAACTAACCTTGAGACAATATTGGCAGCATGGAACAGGTCCCCATGCCTAAGTTCAGCAATGATCCTCAGTCGACTAATTGAACAAGAAATGAGAAAGTATAAATAACTAAAGCAAAGGGTCAATAAATGCTGCAACCAAGTAATCCCTGTAAGAGTTTTGTATAGCAAATAGAGGGAGTAGTCCCACATGAGAAAAGAAAATGAGAAATGAAACAAGAGTTTTGTATAGGTTTATAAGTGTACAATACACATTTATAAATTGGAAAAATAAGACGGGTTTGGGTTTGGGTTTGGGCTTGGGCTTGGATGTGTGTGGTTGGGTTGTTGGCTTGACATTAGAATTAATTAATATATTTAATTAATCAAAAGGGAGTAGTCCTACAATGGAAAAAAAAATGAGAAATGAAAGGTTTATAAGTGTACAATACACATTTATATTAAATTGGAAAAACAAAGTTTGGGCTTGGGCTTGGATGTGTGGGGTTGGGTTGTTGACTTGGCATTAGGATTAATTAATATATTTAATTAGTCAAAAGATGGGCTCTTGCGATTCATTAAGTGCATGCCTGAAAAACGTTTTTAGTTTTTATTTTTTCATTTTGTGAGAACCGATTTCGGTCGAGGTCCACAATCAAGAATGTGAGCTGAGGGGCACGAACGAACCTCAAAACAAGATTAAAGTGAGAGAGGAGATTACTGCCCACCGGTGTGGTGGAAGCCGTAGGTACTCTGACGCTCAAGTTGGCTTAAGGGTGAATAAGTTTAGGATGAATGGGTTAAGGTCTAAGGAATACCTCAACAACAGATTTGCTAGCCGTGAGGGCGGTATTGGAGTAGCGTATGGATGTAGAAGTAATCTCTAGGAGCCCATCCCCTCTATTGTTTCGTCTTCTTCTTTTATAGGTTCCCTGACGTGGGGTCCCTATTCTGCCCGTTGGAATCCTCTTCAATGATGGTTTAATTCAGGTGTTTTATGTCTGATAACTGACGATCGTATGTTTCCTCCGAAACCGTCGACTTCATGATGATATTTATGAATTCGGATCCACTTCCCGATTTTCGTAACTGGTGTCCGTTTGTCTTTCTTTATGTTAATGAGCTTGGGCCCGTGAGGCGGCCCGTGGACCTTCTAATGGGCCCCAGATTTAGTGGTTGGCCTTGTGGTAAATGCCGATTTTATCCCTGGGCCCAATTTTGGCCCGTACACATTTTAAATCAAAAGGTTGTGTCTGATCAACACAACTCTTCTGATAAACTGAAAAAACGTTTACAACACTTCATCATCAACTGTTTTCCACATTTTCACATCTAGTAAATTCGTCATGGGTCGAAAATTCAATGCAGATTTTCAACTTGCAGATTGTTGAATCCTGATGACAGACATCTATTAAACTACAACCACACGAGTAGTGGCGAATTTCTGCTAAAGGACATAACATTATATGCTAGCCTCAATCTATACAAGTTAGTTTTATTGTTATTAAGTTTAATTACTTGCATTATAAGTTTCTGTATCTATTTATGTTGTTTAATATCATATAATAAAAACTTATTGCATTCATTCATTGTTCTTTAACAAACCCATGATTTTTGAGAAACTAAAAAATTATAAATTTAATCATTACAGAGAAATTATTCACCTGTACTGAGTAAAAGTTGTTAGCACAGACTGGAAATCCTCAAGAGCAGGATGATAACCTTCTCTACTAACTGAACATAAGTCCCTTTCTTCCTCTTTATGTAATTGTCGGGTCCAATGCTGCCGCTTTTGTAAGTAGCACTCTTGTAAGTCGTTGAACTGTATCAAATACAAAATATTAGGAACAACTTGATCATAGAACTGCCAAAAATCACTTTAATTTACAATATTACGGACCTGAGCATGGACTCGTCGTTTTCTTGCTGTAGTCAGTCTAGATGGAGTACCATTTTCCAAATCCGATCCACAGTAAGCATCCCTCATTCCCATTCCTTGAGAGCTTACTTGAGCCCTCTCATCAGTCTTCTTGCTCGGTGCACTGGATGAACCTATCCAGCCTTGTACATTATGAGCAATAGGGATATTTCCATTGCTGTATCTATCAGTTAATGAAGGGCAAGGTTTTGCTGCAGTGAGATTATCAAAGGTCCTTAATTTTGATAAGCATCTCCCCCTTGCTCTGTATAATTCTATTTTACGTTTCTCTACAGCATATATATCCTCCTTAATGCATCGAAGATCAGTTTGAATCTACAACAACCCAAGTACACAATTAAACTAAAAATTACATGTTTGTTATACCAAATAAGGGACATTCAAGAACAAGATTAATATATATATATATATATATATATGCTGAAGAAGCTATTAGTTAAAGATTATATCATGCGTATATATAAAAATTAAAGTCCAAGAACCTCATTAAGCTCTTCAAGCTTTTGCTTCCTCAGGCAATGCAGAAAGTCGAGTAGAATTTGCATATTGGTCTCTGCTTCTTCTTGCAGCAACTTCCTCTTCTTTGCCGCAAGGAGAGATAATAGCCGATCTAGCTCCTTAACCGACACCTCACAGCCCTGTCTAATAATGATCACCAAGACAAGAGTAATTCTATTAAATGAAAAACAGTCCACCATAGTTACACTCATGCTCAAATGGAAGTGTTAAGCATTCATACTCATACCTGTTGCAATGCTAAACGAAGATGTTCAATTGGAGATGCAGCGCTTGCTACTCGACGAGTAGATATTTTCTTCAACAACTACAAACTCAAAACCAAAATTCGAATACAATTAGATGAAAATAAAACACTAAAAAATTAAATTGACAAAGTAATAGGAAATGTAAACAAAACTAACTAACCTTATTGAGCAACAAATTAGGAAAGATGTGCTTGTTAGTAAGGTAAAAACCACAACAAGGACAATCACTCTTGTTTCTCAAATGAGTGAATATACACATGTAACAGAAACTATGTCCACACGCTGACATAAACGCGTCCTTCATCATCTGCATGCATATCGGACACAACGTGTCCTTGTCCACCTCCAACGCCTCCGATATTCGCGGCGTCTCGTTCGCCGTTTCCGGACTCGATGACGGAGGTTCCGATTTCATGGCCGGGACCACTGCTCCTGCAGCCGCTGAATTCTCTTCCATTCGAAAATGGACTCTCTTTTTTTTCAGTTTTTTATAAAAATATCTTGATCTTCTTTTTGGATTTGTTTTCCGTGTAAAATGAGGAAGGCAAAGTAAATGCGGAGCGTGTGTACGGAAAGTGGTTTGGTTTGGAAGAAATAGATGTTTGTGAGGGTGAAAACGGACCACGTTAGGCGGCAAATTCGTGTTCTTTCAGTTGAAGTGAATGCGTTTGCGTTTCACCTAATTAAACGACGACGTCGATTTTTTTTTTCTTTTTAATTCTATTGAATCTGTGCTCTAGAATTTAAAAAATTTCTTAACATATGTCAAGATAAATTGTTTTATTTTTTACATCAGGATGCATGATCTTAAAATAACATATCTAAAGAAATTTGAATCTTAAACTCAATTATTTTTGAACTGATACTTTTTGGGAAGAAAATTCATTTTTTTAATTTATTTAATTCATTTAATATAAAACACATTTAATGGATTGATACGTCAGTCAGTTATCATTCTTTTAATGTTCCATTTAATATCACCCGACTAAACAATTAACATTTAACTACTTAAATTAAAAAGAAGAAATGGTCCCCAAAATAATTTATAAAGAAGAAATATTAATTGACCTGGTAGTTGACTTATAAAAAAACAAAAAATGCCCTTGTAAATAATTTTGCAGTTCTGACCATTTTTAAAGCAGCCCCAAAATTTTGAAAATATGATCAAAGAACCTTAAATATAATTAAATTAATTCTCATTGAATTCAAATACTCTGTTTTTTCCTCGAAACGTTAGAAATTCTACGTCAAATCATCTGACTCGAACTAAAGCGGAATAGGTAAAAACTTAACACCCTTTAGATTCGAACCCATAACCTGAATGTCGGATCCTAGACCTTACATCACTAAACCACGACCATTGAAGACTCAAATACTATGTCTTCTAAAAAAATAAAATATAAATTTCATTATTTTTGAATTTAATTGTGATATTTTTAAATTTATCGGGCTGATCTATAATTTTGAGTTACCATTGAATTCAAATATTCTCTCTTTTGACAAATAAAATTTATATTTCATTATTTTTGAAGTTAACTGTGATATTTTTAAATTTAGGGGGCTGATCCAATTTTGAGTTAGATTTCATACAAATACACATATGCCCAATGACGTCATGATCATCAAAATTTGACAAACAGAACAAATAGAATTTTTTTACATAATTCAGGTGGTAAAATATTAGTGTACAATAGCCCTCATGTATAATTACAGAAAATGACAAATACGCCTCTAATGTTTTATAAAATAGATAAATACATCCTGTTATTTTTGAAATTGGATATATACATCTCCAAATTTGGGACAAACACATCTCCAATATTTTATAAGAAGAATAATTATATCCCAAAATTTCGTTCAGCAGCTAAAAAAGTAATAGCATAATATATGTTGTCAATTTAAAAATATTTACAATTGTTATCCTCCTCCTCCCAATTCTAAAAAATGTCATTTGTATGAAATTGCGGGAGGTGTATCTGTATTTTATATGAAACATTTGAGATATATATGTCATTTTACTAATTTTGGAGTGGATATGTCCATTTTCAAAACTAAAAAGGTATATACAGTGTATTTATCCATTATATAAAAATTTTAGAGATGCATATGTCATTTTCCTTATAATTTATATTAAAAAGAAATCGATCATCAATAATAAATTTAATTGGATGGGATAAAATTATGAAATCCTACATGGAAAAAGCTTTTTAAAAAGTACAAATTAAAAATTAAAAAAAAAAACAAAACAAAACAAAAAGAAGAGATCCACCAGCAAATACGTGTATAGGCTAATTGTGTGGCCTTTTCTTACTATTTTTCCTTTTGCCGCTATTTTGTCACGAATCAAACAATATTATGTTATTTGTTAAGCTTATATTAGTCTTGTTTCCTTTGTTCGCTGGTACCATAGGAATTCATTTGACTCAAGGAATCGGTTTGGATATTTTATCAAAATTGTTAACATACTGTTTCTCTCTGCGAATGCGGAAAATTCTAAAAAAAATTATCTTTAAAAAAATAAAGTCAATTCTGCTTTACTCGGGGAGAATTACCAGTAACAGCTTTCTTTATACAATCTACAATTCCTTCAGAATCTGCTTGAGAAACGACACAACAAGACTCATCATCTCACAACCAAAATCACCTTCCATGTGTCTGACAACAGTGTTCTGCTTCATCGTCTCTAACGTTCAAAAACACATCGTACAGATTCTCGGGAAACAAACACACATATAATTCAGTTTCTGTATTCATATTTTCCTTCCATCTGAGTGGACTCTAGCAGTTTGAAATTCATCTGAGTGGGAATGAGGACAACTTGTTAAAGGCTAGATCTCAGTTAACACGACAGGAGTAAGGATTATAAGAAGACAACTTACCAAACAAGTACAAGTCACCTTGAGTATAGTACTTTATGGCAACCTCTGGTGCAGGCATCTTTTTCAACTCCTCTGTAAAGGAAAGATGAAGAGCAAATCAAAACTAGTGACAATACACACTAAATAATTCATAATTGGTTGGAAGACACCCACTACAGGTATGAATTAAAAGAATTCTGCAACTGCCAATGAAGTAGCAGTGGGCTCGGTGAAAGAGGTTGAGGATTTACACTGGTGGTGTTATATAAGCATGGTGGTAACAATTTAACCATTTTCTTTCATCTAAAAGTCAACAAAAGAACATGCACAAATGCAATTAAACTAAGCTTTCCAACAGATTAAACACTCTTTACCTCCTTGGGCCTTGATAAATTTGTCATAAGTTTCAAAAGCATGGCTCTCCACGCATTCTGAAAAGTGATCTGCATAAGTTTCAGATTTTAGTACATTAAATCTGAATGAAACATGTTAGCTTATTCTTAGAGTTCAAAAACACGGTTTCCTTAGAGTAATTATTGTCCCTAATTTGGGGTAATAATATTATGCAGGGAATTGCCATTATATAGAAAACGAATTCAACAAATACATCTCTTGAGAAAGATACCTATTGACTTAAATATCAATAATTCATAATTGTATCCAATTAAAAAATAAAATACTAACTGATACAGTATTTAAGTTTAACGGTCACATTGGTTCATCTTAGAGCGGTATTTAAGTCACATTAGTCAATTAAAAAAAAAAAAACGTTTACACGTGCCTATTATGAATCCAAATCAAATATTTCATTTTCCAATATAAACTATAAAACATTTAATGATTTATAAACTCTGTTTTCAATTTTCACAAATCTAATGTGGGATAACAATTATTGCTAAATATTGCAATATATTGCAACAGTTTCTCATCTGATGCTATATCAAATTAATCAAATTCAATTGCAAGTGCTAATTGATTAATTATCTTTAAAAAAACCTCCCAGTTTCACAATTATGCACTCTAAAACCAAACAAATGTAAGAATGTGAAGAAGCAACAACACTCACCAAAATAAGGAACTCTAGCAATAGTCTCCAGTACAAAGAACCTTGCATAATCTCGGTCATGGTAAAAAGCATCAAGTATCATTATCACTGAATCCTGGAAAAATTAATAAAGTTTATAGTCAAGCACTATATCGCTTAAGCTACAAAAGACTTCATACGCACAGCGCCAAGCATAACGCATAAATCACAGGCATTTACCGTAAGAAAGATATTAACAGACTGTTCGAACTTGGTAACCCAATTTTCCAACGCACTAGCTGACCGAGTCGGGAATGACTATTATCCTTTCACTCTATCTCCTTTATCTTCTTTTAAGGGTTAGGATTTAACCAAGATAAATCTAATGGTCATTATCTTGATAATACAAAAGTCACTCATCAAATTCATTAATGTGTTGTCAAAATTATAGCCATTAAATTTATCTTGGTTAAATCTTAATACTTAAAAGGAGATAAAGGAGATTAAAGTGAAATAACAGTAGCTCAATCCGACCGAGTCTCCAGCGGATCCCTCTTTCTTCATCTTTTGGAAGATTCTTCACTTGAAATGACTCCTCTACCACCACTTTCTCCTCATCATCTTGCAAAACCGTCGCTTTAATTCGACAAAATTTTATAGAACAAAGAAAAAAAAGGAAATTCACATACGAATGAAGTTAAATTCGCTGAGTTTGAATAGAGATAATAGTTGAAAGCAAACATGGAGAACGATCGAGGTGAAGACTGAAGAGAGAGGATTGAAACGCAAAGTGTTGTGAGATTTCAAAGAAGCTAAGCTTTTAAGTTTTGTTGCTTTAATGGAGGAGACTGATGTTGTTGGAAACATTGTTGAAAAAAGAGTTGCCATCGTTTCCGTTACTGATTCTTCTGATACGAAGGGAGGAGAAAATCTTTTATACAACAGTGGTAACACGTCATCCATGCAACAAATCAATCATCCGCTGCCACGCGTGCTGATACGAAACCGGATATGAAAAGACGAAATCCGATCCAAGATCCCGTAGACCCCCAAAGAACCTGTCCTTGAAAACCCTTGGAGATAGCCTCACACGAATTTTGCCAGCAAATCGGACGCCACAAAGGATGCCAACCCTTTGATAAGTCTTTGTTCAATCACTGAACGATGATAAAATTTTCTCAATCTCAAGAAAAATTACTATTCACGCACAAAAAATAGGGTGCTCCATTAAGAGTTGTTTTTGAGTTTAAATAGTAACATACTCAAACCCTAAGAGAGCTAAAAAGACTAATATAGCCCTAAACTACCCATTATCAACTAAAAGCCCATAAATCCTAATTTCTAGCCCACTTTGAACCCATAACTAAATAAAATAAACTAACCCAAATAATAAATAAAAACGGTAATCCCCGTTGGTTCCATACATGCAAATAATAATAAAATGCTTAAATAACTGAAAACGATTCATGCTGCTCCCCGATGACTTGGGTCAAGTGTATAACTCTTGAACCATCTTCTTTGAAGTCCAATAGATCTCAAACATACTTGTTCAATTCAGCTACATGATGTTGGGCCAGGCCTGCCATAGCGTCTTTGATCTTCCGAGCTCTGTGTCTTGTAATTGGTCCAACTGGTACATGGATTGGATCGGTTGTGGTCTGGACCGAACTAGGTGCAGCTAGGATCACATCATCCCCTCCCTCTTGAAAAGGATTCGACCTCGAATCGACACCTGCATCAAAAGGGGACAAATCAGAAACATTAAATGATGCAGAAATATTATAATCACCAGGTAGATCAAGCTTATATGCATTATCATTGATCCTTTCGACGACTTGAAAAGGACCATCTCCTCGAGGTTGAAGCTTGGATCTTCGTTGAGCCGGAAACCTTTCCTTACTCATGTGTAACCAACCCAATCACCAGGCTCAAACATCACGCGTTTACGGCCTTTATTCGCATGAGAAGCGTACTGCTCATTTTTCCGTAATATGTGTTCACGTGCTTTCTCATGTATTTGTTTCACCAATTCTGTTTTCTTTTTCCCATCTAAACCTACTCTTTCCTCAACAGGCAAAGGCGATAAATCCAATGGTGTTAGTGGGTTAAAGCCATATACAATTTCAAAAGGTGAATATGAAGTAGAAGAATGAATGCACCCATTGTATGCAAACTCTATAAATGGCAAACACTCTTCCCATGATTTTAGATTTTTAGTGACTATAGTGCGAAGTCAAAGTCCTATTGACCACCTCTGTCTGTCCATCTGTTTGAGGGTGACACGTAGTAGAATAAAGTAATTTAGTCCCTAGCTTACCCCACAAAACCTTCCAGAAATGACTCAAGAATTTAACATCTCTATCAGAAACTATACTCCTAGGAATCTCATGTAGTCGTACTACTTCCCTAAAGAATAAGTCTGATATATTAGTGGCATCATCAGTTTTATGGCATGCAATAAAGTGTGCCATTTTGCTAAATCTATCAACCACTACAAAAATGGAATCCTTACCTCGTTTAGTCCTAGGTAAACCCAACACAAAATCCATCGAAATATCTACCCATGGTTCACTAGGTACAGGTAATGGAGTATATAATCCATGAGGCTTCACCCTAGATTTGGCTTTTCTACAAGTGAGACACCGATCACAAATTCACTCTACATCGCGCTTCATCTTAGGCCAATAAAAATGCTCCTTTAAGGTTTCTAGGGTCTTACTAATTCCAAATGTCCCATTAGTCCACCTCCATGAGCCTCTCTCACTAATAGTTCACGCATACTACAAGAAGGAATGCACAACTTATTTTCTCTAAACAGAAATCCCTCATGCTGGTAGAATTTACTAAATGCAGATTTAATACATGCAGCATATATATCACAAAACTCCACATCACATGCATAAAGCTCTTTAATAAATTCAAATCCTAACATTTTAGCACTTAAAGAAGTAAGTAAAACATACCTGCGTGACAAGGCATCTGCAACTATATTTTCCTTACCTTGTTTGTAGCGAATGACGTACGGGAATGTCTCTACAAACTCCATCCATTTAGCATGCCTCTTGTTCAGTTTTCCTTGCCCTTTAAGGTGTTTCAAACTCTCATGATCTGTGTGTATCACGAACTCTTTAGGCCATAGGTAATGCTGCCAATTCTCCAGTGCTCGAACAAGTGCATACAACTCCTTATCGTACGTAGGATACCTCAACGCTGCCCCGTTCAACTTTTCACTGAAGTACGCAATAGGTCTTTTCTCTTGCATCAATACTGCCCCAATACCTATTCCGCTTGCGTCACACTCTATCTCAAATGTGCTCTCAAAATTAGGTAGTGCGAGAACTGGTGCACTGCATAACCTTTCCTTGAGAGTCTGAAATGCACTCTCTTGAGCTTCACCCCACTGAAATCCAACAGTCTTTTTGACTACCTCAGTCAATGGTGCGGCTATGCTACTGAAATCCTTCACAAAACGCCTGTAGAAACTCGCCAATCCATGAAAGCTTCTAACCTCAGACACTGTAGTAGGTGGTGGCCAATCTCTAATCGCTTTAACTTTCTCCTCGTCCATCTCTATGCCATCTGCAGTCACTACAAAACCAAGAAAAACGACTCTATCCATGCAGAATGTGCATTTCTTATAATTAGCAAATAATTTTTCTTTTCTTAAAATATCAAGCACACCTTTCAAATGACCTACATGTTCATCTAAAGATTTACTGTATACTAATATGTCATCAAAATAGACCACTACAAACTTCCCTATACATGCACGCAACACATGGTTCATAAGTCTCATAAAAGTACTAGGGGCGTTTGTTAAACCAAAAGGCATTACTAACCACTCATATAGCCCATACTTAGTTTTAAAAGTAGTCTTCCACTCGTCACCTTCTCTCATACGAATCTGGTGATATCCACTCTTAAGGTCAATTTTACTAAAAATCTTAGATCCATGTAGTTCATCTAACATATCATCTAGCCTAGGAATGGGATGTCGATACTTTACCGTGATATTATTGATGGCACGACAATCCACGCACATACGCCACGTCCCATCCTTCTTAGGCACTAATAACACTGGTACTGCGCACGGGCTCATACTCTCTCGTACGTAACCCTTCTCCATCAGCTCCTCAACTTGCCTTTGAAGTTCCTTGGTCTCCTCAGGATTACTCCTATATGCGGGTCTATTAGGAATGACAGATCCAGGCACGAAATCAATCTGATGTTCTATCCCTCGAATGGGTGGAAGCCCATTAGGAATGTCCTCTGTGAGTACGTCTTCAAATTCCTGCAAAAGAGAAGATATAGAAACAGGAAGGGAATTGTTAGTGTTAGTAAGTAAAGAAAAGTAAGGTGTGTCTTTATACACTAGCAGCAACATGAGTTTGCTAGCTTTGTAGGCTCTCCTCACTTCTCCCTCACCAAGATAAAAACTCTTTTTCACTCTCTCTTTCTTCTCACTCTCTCTCTCGGCCCCCTTTCCTTTGGGTTTACTCTCAGTTCTAATCCCAGTGTTTCCCCCACTCTCGTGTTTAGATCTCATTTCCTCACTATTATCACTCTTACCCCCCAAGGATGCGGCTTCTCTCTCTCTCTCTCTTTCCCTTTCCAACTGTAATTTGACTTGATCATCATGGACCTGTTTTGGTGTCAAAGGGTATAATGTAATGGGCTTGCCCTTATGCTGGAAAGAATATTTGTTTCGAAACCCATCATGTATCACCTTCCTATCGAACTGCCACGGCCTCCCCAAAAGTATGTGACCTGCCTGCATTGGTACCACATCACACAACACCTCATCCGTGTAAGGTCCAATGGTAAAAGTCAACAATACCTGCTTGGTCACCCTGATCTCACCACACTCATTAAGCCATTGTAGCCTATATGGCTTAGGATGTGCCAAACATGACAATCCCAATCTTGCCACCAATGTGTGCTAGCCACGTTGGTGCAACTACCCCCATCTACGATCATACTACATGACTTCCCATTCACGCTACACCTAGTATGGAAAATATTCTCTCTCTGCTGCTCGGTCTCCTCCTCAACTATCTGTGCTGTAAATGCTCTCCTAGATACAAGCGACATGTTATCTAGTGGGTATGCTGCTCCCTCATCATCATTAGCATCCTCTAATGCAGACATCTCGTCTTCCACCTCCTCATATGTGGAATCGGTATTACCATCATCCTTCACTATTAGTGTTCGCTTGTTGGGGCACTGTGATGCATAATGTCCCAAACCTAAGCACTTAAAACACTTCACCTCCTTGGATTTTGGAATTACCACTTCAGACTTAACCTTAACTCTACCTGCCTCCATTTCCTTTCCCTTACCACTATCAGCCCTGGGCTTATTGAAACCCTCATCTCTCCTGTCATTACTAGGCCACTTCCCCCTCCAAGCAGAAGTTCCCTGTGTAGTGTATCTAGATGCGGATTTCTTCCTCAACTGTCTTTCTACCTTGATCGCCATATGTAGCATATCCTCCAACTCCACATAATGATGCAACTCAACTACACTTGCAATCTCCTTATTTAACCCTCCTAAAAACCGAGCCATCGTGGCTTCTCTATCCTCCACCACATTCGCCCTAATCATTGCTACCTCCATCTCTGTATGATAGTCCTCAACACTCTTCGAACCCTGATACAAATGTTGTAGCTTCTGATATAATTCTCTGTAATAGTGGCTTGGAATGAACCTCTTACGCATGAGAGCCTTTAACTCCTCCCAAGTCTCAACTGGCCTCTCATGGTTCCTTCTCCTATTAGTTACCAACTGATCCCACCAAATCACCGCATAGTCTGCAAACTCAATTGCAGCCAACTTCACCTTCTTCTCATCGGAATACCTATGACAATTAAAGATCAGCTCAATCTTTCTTTCCCAGTCCAAATACGCCTCTGGATCATTTCTGCCATGGAAAGATGGAATTTTCATCTTGATACTGCCCAAATCACCATCAATATCATCTCTCCTACCATGATCTCTCCTGTCAGGCTCCCTCCGATAGTCATAATTATGCTCATCATATGCATCTCTCCCATATCTATCTCCAAATCTGTCACCAAACCTATCACCAAATCGTCTATTTTCTCCCCCATAGGCCCTTCTATCTCCTCTCTGAAAACCTCTCTGCTCATCAAACCTCCTATCCCGCCTGTCATATCTCCTCTCATACCGCCTATCCCGCGGCCTATTCCTAACCTCCTCATCTTCGAACTCATCCAACTCCTTCATATCATCCAGATTATTCTCTGCCTCAAACTCATGTATAGGTACCCTAGGTGGTTGTTGCTCTGCCTATTCCTGCCTAGATTGTTGTGGCCCCTCAACCTCCTTCGGAACACTAGAGAATTTGAGACTAGTAACCTCCCTCGACAACCTCTCCATTGCCGCATTCATAGTTCCAAACATTTCCCGGAACTCAGCCATACTCTTTTCCATTGTATTAATCCTCTCATCCACGTTCATATCTTTCTCTGCCATCTTACTTAACAAACAGATTAGTAATAACAAGAAATAAATAAAATTAAACAAGGAAAAACCTCACGAACTCTCGTGTTTCACTCTCTCTCAAGCACTCCCTTCGAAAAATTACCTCCGTTCAATGTCGAACGCTAACCACCAATGGATTGCACAATCCGTGTGTAGTCCAAAAGTCAGCAAAATCCACAAGGAATCAAATGAATAAGGGTATCAAGAAAATAAGACGGGACTTAAGGAGCAACGACGATACTCGATCAATAAAACCTAAAACTAAAGTGCAAAAGGAATGAATAAAGGCACAAGTGCGATAGGTATCATGCAAATCCTGGCAATGTGAGTTTGGATTTTTTTTTTTTTGACACTGCTACACTGCCGATAAGCAAATTCTAGATTGATATCACTGTGAAATTCAGACCCCACCGCGCTTAGAACAAAACTCAAGAAACACAGGCAACAAAAGTATAGGAAAAGAAAAGAAAGAATAAAGCTGCAAATACTATAGCATCAATTAAAAAAAATAAAAAATTTGAGATAGGCGTGAATCCTTACCTTTTGCTCTCTTCTTTTGTTTTTTTTTTTATTTTTTTTTTTTTGGTTTTTTTTTTTTTTCCAGAGGCGTGAACCTTTTTTTTTTTTTTCACAAACCTAAAGACAATGGTCAAATCTCAAAGTCAAGACAGTAGCGTGGGCTGATTGCCCTTTTTTTTTTGGACAGAACGCTAACCGAAAACAAAAGGAAAGAAAAGAACGCACAAAAAAAAAAATGACAGACGTACAGAAACAAAGAAGAAACGGAAAAAAAAAAAAAAAGATAAATAATTAGAAGTCAGACCTGAAATCTGGCTCTGATACCAATTGATACGAAACCGGATATGAAAAGACGAAATCCGATCCAAGATCCCGTAGACCCCCAAAGAACCTGTCCTTGAAAACCCTTGGAGATAGCCTCAGACGAATTTTGCCAGCAAATCGGACGCCACAAAGGATGCCAACCCTTTGATAAGTCTTTGTTCAATCACTGAACGATGATAAAATTTTCTCAATCTCAAGAAAAGTTACTATTCACGCACAAAAAAATAGGGTGCTCCATTAAGAGTTGTTTTTGAGTTTAAATAGTAACATACTCAAACACTAAGAGAGCTAAAAAGACTATTATAGCCCTAAACTACCCATTATCAACTAAAAGCTCATAAATCCTAATTTCTAGCCCACTTTAAACCCATAACTAAATAAAATAAACTAACCCAAATAATAAATAAAAACGGTAATCCCCGTTGGTTCCATACATGCAAATAATTAATAAAATGCCTAAATAACTGAAAACGATTCATGCATGCTGCTCCCCGATGACTTGGGTCAAATGTATAACTCTTGAACCCTCTTCATTGAAGCCCAATAGATCTCGAACATGCTTGTTCAATTCAGCTACATGGCGTTGGGCCAGGCCTGCCATAGCGTCCTTGATCTTCCTAGCTCTGTGTCTTGTAATTGGTCCAACCGGTACATGGATTGGATCGGTTGTGGTCTGGACCGAATCAGGTGCAGCTAGGATCACATCACGTGCTAAAAAGTAAAAAGCAACTAAAAAATAGATAAAAAAATGTAATTATCAGTGGATGATTGGCTTGTAGTACCACGTCACCTATATAACTATTGCCCCAAAGAATCTCTCCGAGAGAATGCGAATTGATAATTTTTAGATTCAGTTGGGAGAGAGAGAGTTTTGAAAGGTAAGCACTTGTTTTTCTCTCTCTTGGCGGTTTGAGGGGCAGTACAGTCCTCGTTGCTGTTTCTTGGTCCATATTATCATGGGCCGGTGGATCCAAACTAGTCGCGCTAATCCGGAACAGGCCGAATAATTATGGGCCGATTAGATGGTCTTGTTTGGATACAACGGCCCATAATAGTATGGAACAACAAGAAGCGTTGCAATCATTTGACGTCAGCATTAGAAATGGCTTCTGTCAAAAAAAAAAACATTCTAAATCAAAGTGGCTTGATTTTTGATTCAATAAAAAACGACTTAACGTCTAATATATATAATTATTGTGGATGACAGGTGGTGCTTACTAGGAAAGCTGAACGATAGACTGTTGCTGACTTCAACATCAACCGACATGTCATACAGATTATTGTCTAGTTGCATATTTGCATGGGTCATCGTTCTCTTACGTGTGCAAACCCGTGCGTGGCTTGTAAAAAACAATTTCTTATTTGTCTTTGTTAAAGTGTTATTTACCGAGACTTGGCTTATTTTATTTATATAAAAACAGTCTGTCACATAATTTAATCGAGAAAATTAAAGAGGAAAATTTTGCAAGCTTCATGTGAGATGCTCACATATTCATCGTACCAATGCCTTCCTTTTTTAAAGTTATGGTTCAAGACGTGTCCACTATTCCAGACAATAACTTTAAAGTTAAAAGTTTGATGTTTTGTATTATTATTTATTAACCTTTTATTTAAAAAAAAAAAAATCATAATGATGAGATTCTTTTTCTTAGAGAGTACATGCACATATTTCATATAGTGCTGTTGTTTTACAATGCTGGTGAAAACAGTTGCACATATTTTTTAATTAATTTAGGCGGTTATTTGAAACATTATCTCCCATAAAAGACTCATGAAAATTTATATCTTTACATTTAAGTGTATATAATAATTTTTTATGTAAAAAATTATGCCATTGATTAATTAATTATAATATAAAATTATAAAATTATTATATTTTAATAAATATGTATCTTGATCTTTTTTTTTTCCAAACCATCTATAATTTAATAATTAAAAAAAATAAAATTGAGCTGTCCTTATTTATTTGACAGAAATTTAGTTGATAGAAAGTAAGAAAAAAATGTTGTAACCAAACTTTTCTGAACTGTAGAAAACGGCACCAAAAATGCGGCATCACCAGTTTAATAACAAGTGGCAACAACTGGCGAGTAGTGGGTCCCTTTATGATTTTGAAGGGGGTCCCGGGAAACAGCAATTCCAGTCAGACACGTAATTATTGTTTTTTAAGTATTATTAGATCATTGTAAACTTCCAAGGATGATTTATTTATCAAAAATAGAGACAGAAAGCAAAACAAAGTTGAAAACAACCCATTTCTCTAGATCCTCTCGTCTCGAGAGTTTCCAAAGCTATGGAAGATGAAAGAAGGTCTTTAATCTCCAGAAATAAAGGAAACAATATTAATAATTATAGCTACTTAGGAGTTGAAATGAAGAGCTTTACATTCTGTCTCAAATGGGTTTACGTTGATCAATCAAATATTTGGAGAGCTGGTCTTTCTTGGTCGATTTTCTTTCTTCTTACCATCGGTTCTCCTCTTGTTTCTCATTTCCTTCTTTCGTGTTCAACGTGTGATAAGAATCATCAAAGGCCTTATGATGAAATTGTGCAAGTATCTCTTTCTGTCTCTGCAACCATTTCCTTTTAAGCCTCTCTTCTTGGTCCCGTAAGTATGGCCTTAATCGATTTCTATTCTTGATAAATTATCTGATGAAAGTGAAAAGGTTCGTCAAGGGTATGCAGCTCAGCTCAGAGTACGTTTCTTGCTTCTTTTTTTTTTTTTTTTAATTTATGTATAGATCAAGCCAATTGTGTGTTAGAATTTGTGTTTTAATTTTGTATGGATATCGTAGATTGAATTGCATATGCTTTATCCGAAAAAATTTGAATTTTTGGAGACCAGAATTTATCTTCATAACCATATGATCCCATATTACACTTTCTCCCATGGATAGAGTTAAAGGCCAAAGATTTACAATCTTGAATTTCTAATTGGTGAAAAAAGTTATGTCACTCCTACTGTTGCATTATTTCCTGTTCATGCCCAATAGTATTATGTGAATGGGAGAAAAATTGATCTTGATAATTGAAAAATGAAAATGCACTTTTAATGAACTAATATGAATGTGGACTTACAAACTTTTGCAGAGGTCAATGAAGCTCCTTTGTATTTTTGTCCTCCCCTGTTTTGGCATCGAGTGTGCCTACAGAATCTGGTGGTATGTGACAGGAGCATCAGAGATACCATATTTTTACACATGTATGCAAGTCACATCATAGCTTGCACATTGCAGCTGTGCGCATGGCTATATCGAATATCAATCTATATCCTTGCTTGCATTCTTTACCAATTGATTTGCTACCTGCATCTCTCAAAATGGAAGACTTTGTTCAGTTTTTTCAAAAGGAAAACTGAGGTGGTTTCTATTTTGCAAGACCACCTCAGAATAAGAAGAAATCTTCGAATCATAAGCCATCGGTACAGAGCATTCATTTTGTTGTCTCTTCTTCTTGTCACTGCCAGGTCAGTTCATTTCTCTACTTACGACTACCCGGTCCAGTGCCCGAAACAATATATTTGAGGCTGGAGAACTTGCTGTAAGTCCTATTTCACCGTGCCTTGTCCTCATAATCTACAAACCTTCAAATCTTCTTGAATGGTAATTTCCCATATGTTATTTTTACTGATGATGGGTTAATGCTTATTTGGACACAGTTATGCTCCATTTGCCTAGTGACAGGACTCTTCATCTGCCTGCGTAGTGCGACAAAGATCACACATAGAGCACAGTCTATTACAAGTCTTGCTGCGAGATGGCATGTGTGTGCCACAATCAACTCTTATGATGACCTTGACCGTGAGATGCCAACAACTCAGATTACAGCCTCCACGGTGTATCCCGTCACTGATGATTGGGAATCAGATGAAGAAATAGACGGAGATGATCTAGATAACACCAAGATATATCCAATTTATGCTCAAACCATTTCCTGTCAAAAGAGGCAAGCTCTGGGTAAGTAAAAGCAAATTGCTAATGATATACTTTCTGCCTATCTTGGCACTTTGGAAGTAATCCCCAGATTGATGGCTTTTATTGCAGTCACTTATTTTAAGATAATTATTAAACAGGGTGGTATGTGTGGATCGAAATTATTAATTTTAAGATAATTTTCTCTAATTTAGGGAGCTTATTAAAATAATGATTTCGAATAAAAAATAATGATATCAAAAAATTTATGTAATAGATCCCATTTACTTAATAGGAAAAAACTTTATTTGATTTGGTTTATAGGTCTCTCTTATTGAGAGAATAAAAGGCACACTTTTTAACAACACTTTGATTACATACAATACATAAAAGAACAAAAGCGCCCATGACCATTTTCCTCAAATGAAAATAGTCAGATTTGTTATTTGTTGCCGTTCCACTCACTGAACACTGCACAAAAAACCCAAGAATATAAATCAAATATCGTATCAGTAAAAAAAAATAGAAATTGTAGTGACACTTAAGTACGTAAAGCAGAAATGTTACTTGGTGCAGTCGGCATCGGGGCCAAAAGGGAACCGAATGGGGAGGCCACAATATGCTGAGAGCAAGCCAGCTTTATCAGCCTTAACCCGCATCTCCTTTCCGGCCTTCTTAAAGCATTGACACAAGTCCTTGCGATTCTTTTTGGTGGTAGCGTGCTGCCGTATAAGTACTACGCCAAAACAGCAAGTATCGTTTGGTTTTGGATAGTCGCCCATCAGATACGGCTTGCAGGGAGGCATCAAAAGCGATACGGCGTCGTCGCATGTCAGAGCATGCACAGAAATCGCAGTCATAAGCACAACCATTAAGGCTAACCACCCCAAGACAGACCCACACATCTTCATATTTTTCGCCATTTTTGTATGTATTATCCTGATTAAGTCTGTGTGTCATCGAGTTGTATTTGTAGGGATACTGCATTAAATTATATGCCATGAAAGGCAAGTCACTGATTCTCATTATGTCATTACAGTTTTTTTTTTAATTATAGTCCACTGCTAGTAGACCTAATTAAGGGAGATAATTATGCAACGTCAGATTTTTTCATAATTGGTAATTATCAAGCAATAAATTTTGGATTCCCAAATTTTATTATGAGATAGTATATCATGTTTCATCCCACACACTTGTGGGACCCATGATGACATATACACCAGAAACATAATATAATTTTTCCTGTATTATACCAATTTCAACTCTCATATTAAGTGCATGTTTCGTATGGTTTCTAATATAGGTAAAAGAGTTTTTTTAATCATGAAAGCTCTTTTCAAAAAATTGTGTCATTGGGTTGTATTTTAACTTAAGTATAGTTTTTGAGGATTAAAAAATCTAATTTACCTCTACTAACAAAAGATCAAAATTTGGGATTTTTTAAAAAACTATACCAAACGTACCCTCAGTCTTCTTCCTCATGAGAGATTCTTTGGTGCAACAGTGGTATGGGTGACGTGGTACCACAAGCCAATCATCCACTGACATGTAGAGTTTCTTTACCTATTTTTTAGTTGTTTTTTACTTTTTAGCACGCGTGTCAGTGGATGATTAGCTTGTTGCATGGATGACGTGGTACCACTGTTGCATAGAAGATGTTCTCCTTCCTCACAAAAGAAAAATTGATTACAATTATTTGATTTTTTTAAAAAAAAATTCATTTGGTTTTTTTATAAAAAAAAAAAAAATTTATAATTATTTCTAATTATGGGTTTGGTTTGATTCAGTTTAGATTTTTTTACATTTTTCATGATAGAAATACAAAAAATAAAAAATTGAATAACATTCATTAAATTTAATATTTATTCAAAAATTTACATTAAAACTCTTCCAATCATCAAAACTACATTAATACAAGGCTTTCATGAGAAATAATAACCATTTAAATTAGGAAAATAAAAAATAATAACTAAGACAAAAAAAAATTACAAACATTTCATAAAACTAAAAATATCAAAACACCAAACAAATTCGCTTAAAATTTGAATAAAATTTAATTATTCAATTAGTTCGGTTTAGTTTTTATTAAAAATTAAACTAATGTAGTTCGGTTCTGTTTTTTCAAATAAGAAACTGAACAATTATTAAAAAAAAAAAAAATCGAGTTCGATTTGGTTTCTTTAATTTCGGTTTTTTTTTTCCACCCTAAATATACCACCACCCTTTTTGGATTTGGGTTTTCCAGTTTTTTTTTCCAGCCTAAATATATTGGCACCCAAAAAGTAATAATAAATAGTCATTATAAAATAACAATTTGAATATATTAACTATTTATTTTCCATTCATCGAGGATTTTCTCCGCCTACATAGGGACGGATCCAAGAATTTTATTTAGAATGAGTTTAATGCAAATAATTATATAAATATTGTTGGAAATTCTTCTAATATTCATAAAAGTATATATATGTATTTTGGATGTAATGAGTGCATGAGAGGGGTACACCTCTTTGGAGGGTTGCACCCCACCCCAAGGGGTGCCATATTGGCACTCTTCCATACCTTATAAAATAGGCATGTTATCCAACTACAAGAGATATATAGAAAATCCGTTTTTTTTAGTGTCATACTTTTCATTTGCTTTTGAGAGAGAGTTCCACCCATTCCTAGTTCAAATACTTGTTAAGGAGTGCTCATTGAACAAGAAGTAACCAAGTTATTATGGGAGAACATTGGCCAATTCGAATCCGTGAAGCACCGGTGACGGAGGCTAATAAGTTCTTAAGGACAGAGATCTATCTCGACTTGGACTGTATTTCATCGAATTGTCCAGGTTTTTGTTTACTGTGCAAGTTTTAGGGTTTTGCATATTTTGATTGGTTTTTCTGATTTTGATTCATTGGGGTTGCATGTTAGTTTACTGTTTAATGACACTAATTGGACCACAAATAATAATAATAATAATAATAATGAAATGATGGTGGGTGCATACCGGAGTAATAGCTCCAAAATTGATTAGGGATTATAGATTTAAGATGATTTTGTGTCAAAACCTTTTTTTTTTATCCTGATTGATCAAAACATCTATTTTTTATCTTAATTCATATTATTGAGAAAAAATAACTCTAGATCAAATCTCAATCCTCATAAAAAAAAAAAAATATTGTTAAAAATATATAAATTATCTAAATGTCTAGCAATTAATTATTAGTAGTTTCCTTATTTTTTAAGTAAACACGGCAAACAATCATTAAATCCTATCGACACAAATAAGTTTAGAGCAATGATATGTCCATAAATATATATCTATATAAAAAAGGAGAATGATGTTGGAGGAAAGAGAGTGCATCCAACGGCTCTCTTTATATGGGCTTAATTAACGGCTCAGATCATTTCATTGGTAATTGGAGGAAAGAGAGTGAATTGATTGATGGAAATGGTCAAAATTTTCAAATTAAAAATAGAGAAGTTAAAATAAAATCATTTAATTCTGTAATACCGTGCCGTAGGCACGGGCCAAATACTGTAACACCGGGCCGTAGGCACAGGCATCATTTAATTAAAAAATAAAATCATTTAATTCTGTAACACCGTGCCGTACCATAGGCACGGGCATCATTTAATTAAAAAATAAAATCATTTAATTCTGTAACACCGTGCCATAGGCACGGGCCAAATACTGTAACACCGTGCACCGTGCCGTAGGCACGGGCATCATTTAATTAAAAAATAAAATCATTTAATTTTGTAACACGTATCGTGCCATAGGCACGGGCATCATTTAATTAAAAAAAAAATCATTTAATTCTGTAACACCGTGCCGTAGGCACGGGCCAAATACTGTAACACCGTGCCGTAGGCACGGGCAAAAACTAGTATATATATCTAGCCCAAAATCGATTATTAAAAGATAAATAATTTTATTTATTTACGTAATTTTGTGTGATTTTTTGTGCTAATTTTTGTGGATCTATCATTTTTAATAAGTTTATGACTTTTTTAAAGAAACTTCAGCCAGACTATTATTTTTAGGATCAGAATAATTATCAAAAATAAAAATTGATGACGATTATAATATTAAAAATATTAGAAGAGATAACAATCGAAAAAATTGAAACCAAATCAAGTATATATACATTCAAATCAAATAATTTGTTTACTAGCAAATATTTAAGATTGGGGATATAAAATGTGGGTTGCATATAAAATGAGGGTTTGACCAATAATTGAGAGAACGTGGAGCCTTTCTTTCTGGACCGTCTGTCTTTTTTCATTTTTTTTATGAGGGAAGAACCTAGCTACTCGCTGGAGAGGGCAAGGCCTTAAGCTGAGACCTATATCCCCATTTTTATCAGATTTTTTGGAGCTGTATACGATTTGTTTATTAATTTAGATAGATGCATCATAAAACTGCAAATAAAAGAAATGATCGATGATTTATTTCAATTTATTCATTCATAGCTCAATTTATTTATCTTTATCGTACACAATAAGTTGACAATCTCTCTACAACTCAATGGATTAATTTATTCATATATAGCTACCCTTCATTTCAAGTTCCTTTTATCAACCAAACAACTCCACTCCTCGATGAATTCCACTGCTTACAATTCAAGTCTGCAAAACAAAAAGATTGAACAATTGTTATGATCAAAGGAATTAATATATAAAAGAGATCAGAGAGGTAGAAAGCAAAATGAAAAAGAAATTATATATATACTTGTTGCAGTCAACACTGGGGTCAATGGGCACTACTACTTGGATATGACACAAGTCAGGAAGTTGCTTAGCTTTCTCAGGCTTAACCCCAAGAGATGGAGCAGTCTTTTTCAAACATTCGCAAATAGTCTTGCGAGACTCTTTGGTGGAAGCCTTATCGTTCACTGTCTTTATGCCTAAACAACAAGGAGCTGTCGGTTTGGGGTCGTTTCCGACAACGAACGGAAGACATGGCATCAACGTGGTCACTGCCTCAGTGCATGTTATTGCATGCACACACCTGCTGCTCACTGTCAGAATCATCACTAACCCTAATGCCAATAGAGACCGAGCCATCTTTTCTTTTCTTTTTTTTTTTTTTTGCTTCTCTGCTGTTTTGATTGACTTACTTTTTTGCCTTACGACTGTGGAGAAGATGTCTGATTTGAGCTTCATTTATAGGGTTCTGTGGGGGAACTGGTGTGTTAATGCATTTTCATTATTTACAGATACGCTGAGTTATCATTTTCCATTTTTCCAATACTAAATTTGTCAAGTCTTTATAAAATCATTTTAAGACTCATTTGTATTGAGCAATTAGGATATTTTAACACAATTTTAAAATTTAGCTTAAATGAATATTAGATTTTAATGTTTAGTTTTGTGTAAAAGTTTTAATTATGTTGAAATATTATCACCCATATTCTATTCATAAACAAATATATAAAAGGCAATTGATTATGTCTCTTAGTGTAATATTAGTTGTGAATATAATATATAAAAATTATCTTATAATTAATATAACATAATATAATAACACCCTCTCATTCTCATCAGTCAGATCAGAAGTAAGGAGAATGCGGGGCTACTAAAAGAGTGATGTGACGTCTCTCATAACAAAATAAAGTACACCATGGATTTGATTAACTTGCAGTATTATCCTATCATGCCAGATCATTGAAGAAATTCGCTATCTCCCAGTAGAGTAAATTTTTGGTGTAACAGTGGTATGGGTGATGTGGTACCATCAGCGAATTAAAAAATGACATATTTAATTTTCTTCCTATTTTTTAGTTATTTTTTAACTTTTTAGCACGCGTGGAAAATGATGATTGGCTTGTTACATTGATGACATGGTACCACTATTACAATAAGGATTTTCTCCTCAAAATAGGGAAATTTTACGATAAAAGATAATCCAGAGCATAAAGTTCTCAAATTATTATCAATATTTAATATGTATAATTTTAAAATAATACTAAAAAAATAATAGATTTTTTTAATATAATATTATATTTACTAAAGAAAATTTCTAATATATAATTTTAAAATAATTAAATAAATAATATATTTTTTAATATAATATTATATATAATATAATTATTAATTAATGATACAATACCTCTCCAATACAACAACATACCCAAAAAAAAAATCATATGGAGAATACAGAACATGGACTCCGCTGCCACTTTGTAATCATCGAAACTTTGAGTTAATTGCATAAGCAGGTTGGATGGGATGAAAACGTTGTTTATGAAATTTTTTAATTATTTAATTAATGTGAAACCTATTTTTAATTCTCACAGCCTGTTTCTCTGCCACAAGCAGGACGATAAGTAACTTCTGATATACTTAAAAATGGAGGCAAGTACAATTACATTTGTAAAAATAAGACTTCTACTGTATTTTTTTTATTTTTTTTTTTTCCAGAAATTTTTCGAAAAAATGTTAGTGAAGCATGAAATCAAAGAATTTTTTTTAAGAAAATCAAAGGGCTGATAGTGAGGATTGATGCCTAATGACTTTGATTATACATACTTCTGCGTTTTTTAATTACAGGCCTCATGGAGAATACTGAACTGAACCTCCATAGATAGAAGGTTTGCAAGCCTTTGTTGCAGTATGGAATTTACCTGGTATTATTTTGTGTGGTAACGTAATTGTTTAGTTGTAAGTCTCAAAATGTATTGCACTTTCGTTATCATTGACATTGATTTTATGATTTTCTTTCTCGAGAAAAATAAGGATTGACAACGAGCCTGATATGGATGGTAGATAATATCTTCATCTCTCATTACTTCAATTCATAATGTCGAATTAGTTGATGACAAATGACAAGATAAGGTTTGGTAATGATGCAGGATCAGGATCAGCCCCCAGTCACAAACTTTATCAGCTGAATGGTTTGCATCAAAATCAGCAAAAAATGTAGGATTTATGTTCGTGGTCTATATGCCCTAGGAAACATTCTGCAAATTTTGTTTAATATATAATATCTTTATTATTATATAGGAATCCATGGTACACTCTTCAACGGGTGTGATTTGATGGTATAAGGTTTGAAATTTGATTATTTAAGTCCTAGGTTCAATTCAGTGGTGCACTTTTAGTAAGAGTTTGAGATAGTCAATAATTTTATATGCTATATTAAGTTCCGAGAGATAATTTGATGATAAAATTTCCAAAAAGAGAAAAATTCACACTGTAATTAATATTTTTCCCTCTTTGTTTAGATATCTTGTTTCGATTTTTTTTTTATCTTTTATTAGCGTACACATATATATGCTTTATTTCCTTAAAGTAGCAAACATCATTGCCTTAGTTTGATTATTTTTGGGTCTAATCTGTAGTCGCCCGTTCATATGGGGATTGGATTTTTGTCATTCCAACCCGCAAGTGCAGTCACGTCAATAACTGATCGGTTGAAGAGATTGTGCATTGAGAACTAAAGCCTTTGGACTCATAAATTTTGAAGTTCCCTCCGTAATTTTAGATCCCCAAGTCTGTATTCTTACGTCCTTTTAAAAACTTACAATTCTACTTTTAATGCTCGAGAAGAAGTTTCACCTAAATTAGTAACTATTACTAACACTCTCTTTGGCCAGACAGAAGCTTCACTTAATTTTTTTGACTTACTTGTGTTTCTCTTCTTGCAGACAAGTAGTGATTTTGATGCTAAACCTATGGTAATGCTGTTGGGTCAGTATTCAACTGGAAAAACAACATTTTATAAAAAAGCTTTTATGTATTACCATGTTTTTTTCTATTTGCAGGAGCTCCATAGCACCTGAACCCCACAACAGATAGATTTTTTGTTGTTATGGTGTGGAGAGCCATCATGTACCCTTTTAATTCCAAAAGCAGCAATTGAAATTGACTAATAAATTAACTATGTTGACCTTCCATTGATGACCAAAAAATATATGACTCAATCATGTCAAAATTATAGAATTGGTCTTGCTATTTCTCCTTATTAATCAGTTGTATATATGTGCCGGATAACTGAAAACACTTGTTGGTAACATATTTAATGAACAACCTATTTATGTTCATAGAATCATCGTAGTTTCTAATAATCCATCCTATTATTGTTCCCAGTCTGGACCTGATGAAAGAAGCATACCTGGGAACACAATTGTCCTTCATGCTGATATGACATTCAGTGGCTTGACAACTTTTGGAGGAGCATTTTTATCAAAATTTGTATGTTCTCAAATGCCACATCCACCCACCGAGTTAAAATTTCTGTTATCTTATTTTAATTGTTATCTATGCATCTATATGTTCACTTGTGGAAACTAGATCAAATTATATCTCCTGGGGTTCTATCAGATGAAATACAGCAAACACAATGGAATAGTATGATTTCACTGCTGTTAGATATCATGGTCTGCGGCAAAATGTGATCTCATTCTTCTTCTGTTTGATCCTCATAAACTTGATATTAGTGAGGAATTCATGCGTGTCATTTCATCTTTACGCAGTAATGATGACAAAGATACGAGTTATTCTTAATAAAGCAGACCAAGTTGATACTCAACAAGTAAGCAATTTTATCCCTCTCTTTATACTAATCTTAAATGCAGAATACTGACACTGATCTTATGTTAAAGCTGATGCGAGTTTACGGTGCATTGATGTGGTCACTTGGAAAATTTCTGAACACTCCTGAAGTTGTCCGCGTTTATATTCAGTGGGTACATCTACTACATATCCTTCCTCTTTTTTTTTTTTAACAAAATCACTTCATAGCTATAGAGATGATCTTCTATTAAGAGTTTGCTAAACTTCTTGTTGTATTGTTATAATTGGTCTCGGTGGAAAGGAATTCATAATTCTGTTTTGCTGATCTATTTTTTTTTTCATACTATGAGTATTTGGTTTTCTCATTTCGCATTACCTTGTGATATATGACCACAATTCAACTAATGGATATGACTTTGAGTTCTTATGCTAAGTTAACATATCAACAACGTTTAATCAGGTAAAGCATTTCCAGACCAACTGCTATGTACTAAGCCATTGCTGACATTCATATTTTATTAGGATTTGTATTTGATCTGTTCATCCAATCTATTTGGTAAATTCTTTTAAACATATTCATTTTATATTATAGATCCTACATAACCATTGCAGAACAGGTCCAAAGGGAATCCCATCTACCAGATGCTGAGGTCTTGAACGGATACAGCATCGAAAATTTTGAAAAACTGAAACCAAAGATGATCCAAGCTGTAGACAACATGCTTGCTTATGAAATCCCAGAATTATTGAAGAAGTTCAGAAACCACTATGACTATGAATAGAATCCAGCCAAGTGAAGCAGCTGCGAATACATTGTTGTATTATTTTATGCTCTAATGCAGTATCATCACTGGCCTGTCATTTCTCAGCATATCTTAGTGGAACTTTGTATGGCATGGGATTAGATTGCCCTGTTTTTAAAGACAGTCAGATCAAATCTTGGACTCGTAAATTGTAAATGCTATTCTTGGTGAATTATATGTTTCCCTAGTTCTCGCAAATTTTGGATGAAGCAGTTTAGAAACTCAAAGCTTGAGGAATTGAAGTTTACTGGAATTGTTTGTCACGTTTTAAATGGACCAGACAAAATTAAGAAGTTGAGTTTTATTTTTTAAATGGGAGATTAAGGAATAAAATAATGTGCGATTCTCTGTTGAATTCTAATAATTAAGATAATAGAAATTGCCATCCCTAATTCCTTTCTTGGCTGGCATCTACATGATTGCAGTACAGTAGCTAAATTAGAGTTACTTCGATCATCTACATGTATGCACACTTGGTACAAACAGAGAAAAGTTCCTTACAAGCAACTGACATAATCAAGCAGCTGACACATAACAAGTGGAATACATATAATTTACTTTACATACTAGCTAGAATCGATTGGATCTGAGGAAAACGTTTCTAAAGATTTGTGTCTCTCCATATTATGTACAAAATAAAATGAAGCCAAACAAGATGTGCACTGTCTTCACCACACAATACCTTCTAGCTTCTACCTGCACAGCTCATGTTTGAATCCCCACAACACATTAAATATTCTGTGATAAATACGTGATATTCAGTCTTCTTTCTTCATCTTCTACGCATATTACATACAGTTAAGAGTCGTAGCTTGGCAGTGGGAGGCATTTCGTTTAAGTTCCACTCGTCCAATATTTACTTCAGATAAACAAAATTAAGACGGTATGGGGGATTTACACAGGAACTACATCACCATCCTGATTATCATCACATGTCAAAATCAGACCTTCAACATAAGTTGGGAGCAGGCAGCGGCTCCACTGACAACCTGTTGAGACAGGCTCCGTTGATGGAACGATCATGAGCACATTATCATGGCGTCGGACAACCCCCACCACACTTACAGTGCTCCCTTCTTTGATATAGCTGATATACAACACAATCTCATTAGAAGCATACAACTAAAATAATAATAATGCCAGCGCAAAATCATGAAGGAATCAATTTTCATAAATATCCCCCCCAACATGTTACTGACAAATAAAGACATGAATATGGGCACAAAACATAAAATCAGGGGCAAACCCTTCTTT
Organism: Zanthoxylum bungeanum; assembly: GCA_019454045.1. NCBI lineage: Eukaryota > Viridiplantae > Streptophyta > Magnoliopsida > Sapindales > Rutaceae > Zanthoxylum > Zanthoxylum bungeanum. The sequence continues at coordinate 13,020 of SKCR01001369.1, read as the reverse complement.
GAGGCGCATTATCCGGTCATCACTAGAGAGGTTGCGATCAGCAAGCCAGCGTAGAAAGCTTGGAGACAACTCTCTGTTTCCCTTGGTTACATTAACTACAGTCGCTGGCTTCACAAATGGAGCAACCTTAGCTCCATAGCCTGCTTTTACCAATGCTCTTAAGCCAGATTGGAAGTCTGATATGTAGAAATCAGACACATATCTCTATTCACAAGAATCGCCAAATTAGACAGGAGATTCACGTATACAAATCATCATCATAAAACCATTATTAAGAACGGATTGATAAATGTCATTAACAGACGAACCTCTGAATGTCTAGATCCCCAGGAGAAGCAACGGTGCTTAGGATTTGCAGATTTTCCACCACATCCCTTGTATTCATATAATTCTGTGGAAACATATACACACCTAGGTACCCTCTGGTAAGAAGACTCCAATGGAATACTGCCACAGGTGACAACCTACAATAAGAGAGGTCAATGATTAGTTGACTCTGAAAACATTTACAAGCAGAAAAGAAAAGGAAAACAACATCGGCACGCTAAAAAACTTGATATACAGACGGAGAACACAGAGTGGGATAATAAGTCTTCATAATCCCTTAGACGTGATCTTACACCACCTTATACCAGAAATTTATCCAAGATGGACAAGTCAACAGTTCATATATTTCACAATTCAATGGCCTAATTTTCACAATTAATTATGAGCTGTTTAGTTTCATTAATGAAGGAGATTCTATAATCCACTAGCAACCTATTATAATGCAAAAGCGTACAAATGTCTTTTCTGCATCTATATCCAATCACACAGCACCCACAAATCTGATCCTTGTTACTGCACCTCCCACCTCTAAATAAGATAAAGGCACTCATTATACCGTGCAGCACTTGTTCTAGGCACACAACATATTCATCTTAGATTCCCCTAGCTCAAAAGTTAAAACCCATCAGCAACATCTAGTGTCTCAAGGAAACTGCTAGAGTTTCACATATGAATGCCTATAGGTCATGAAGCTTTAGACTCAACCAATCTTCTAATGACAATGCAAACCATTCCTCCCTCATATTACTTTATCAAAGTTATAAGTCAGTGTGTAAATTCTATCCTCTAACCCTTCAAGAAGCAAATTTTGGTCCCTGGAAAAAATCAGGACTAACACAACCTACCTAGAAGTTGATTTCAATATCTTTGCTCCCAGAAAACATTCACTCACTTTATCAAAAACCTATAATAAGCATCCATCCACTCATGAACTTATTAAAGCGATTCTGCATCATTCAAGGTTTAAGTGAGAATATTTCACTATATGAACAAAAAAGTCCCTAAAGCCTAACACCTTGTGAGAAGCCACTGCTCTCTCATTGCAAAGTCCTCTGAGGAATAGATATGATCTCCTGTTTTTCTTCATTGGCCAACTAACCATGACTATCAAAGCATAATCATCAAGAAAAACTGATTCCATATCTACGAGAAAACAAAACCTACTACAATATTCCAATGAAACGTCAGAAAATTTCCATTTCGGGTATATAAAAAACAACCCTAAACCACAAGTTCAAAACAATAAAGAAGTAAATAAACTAAAAGCCTGAGCATATTACAAAAAATAAAAATTTTAAATTTACACAAAACACCTTAATATAATTATATATAAAGAATCACTTAAACCTTACCCCAGTAACCTTGACATACTGACCGTCGATGGCACCTCTAAGTTCAGCATCAGGATACCTCTTAACAAACCCCAACAACCCTCTCCTTCCCCACACACAATTCCAAATCAAACCCAACAAAAGCGGGCCCACCACCGCAGCTATGGCCACCAAAACCACCGCTTTCTTAACCGCCACCATCAAAAACGCCCCCACCATCACTCCCATAGCCACCACCACCATCACCACCCACGCCACCGCCCTCGAAACCCTAAACCCCACCTTCACATTCTCTCCCAGACTCGTCACCGCAGACCCGTACGCTGCCTTCACCGACCCAGACCCCGATCCCGAATGGTCGAGCTGACCGGAACGGCGATTACCCAAGGGCCCAGAGCCAATCGGTCCGGAGGTGATGAGACCAGTTGGTTGTAGAGGTAGGGGTCCGGATAATTTCTTTACTGGACCCGAATTTGAACCGGATCGGACCGATCCGCTATTAGGTTGAGAAGAAGACGAAGGACGTGAAGGTAATTTAGTATTAGCTTTATCAGTTACTTGGATATCGAACATTTTGCCCAGTTCACCGGATTTTTTAACGTCACCGCCGGTGTACGGTACGGCCCGCGATGACATTGTTGGTTGGCGCTCCTTGAGCTGTTCGGGTCGACCCGAAACATACAGGCCGCTGCTGAGCTGGTGAGACGGAATTCTTGTAGTCATTTTTTTTGGGAGAAGTTTGAACGCAGTGAGAGTGAGTGAGTGTGATACTGAAGATAGTGGAAGGCTTATGGGAGGTGAAATTACTGAAAAGGGTATTGAAAATATGATAATGACGTATGTGTTCAGATGGTATCTTGAAATGGAGAGATTCTTTGGTGCAACAGTGGTATGGATGACGTGGTACCACAAGCCAATCATTCACTGACATGTAGAGTTTATTTACCTATTTTTTAGTTGATTTTTACTTTTTAGCACGCGTGGCAGTTGATGATTGGCTTGTTGCATGGATGACGTGGTACCACCGTTGCACAGAAGATTTTCTCCTTGAAATGGCGTTACCATGCAGTGGGGCTTGGTGGTGAAGGGTTCAGAATCTCACCTTGAGGTTCTGGGTTCGAATCCAGGGGGTGCAACTTCTTGCCCCCCTTAAATTTACAGATATATTTTTATAAAAATTTGTGATAATTAATAATCTTATCTAATTCATTTAAATATGAATTGGATGATTTAACTGTAGATTTCAACATTTCAAAAAAATCCCAAAAAATAAATTACCATGTATTGCTGTAAGTGATTTTAATCCGAGAAGGTTGATTTGATTGGTTTCGAGGGTGCGATGTATGCCTTATGAATTTACTTTGCTAGCCTTGGGCCGCTGTTGTTGCTATGGAGTAAATTTGTAGTGCAACGGAGGTATGAGTGATGTGGTACTACCAGCGAATTAGAAAATGACATGTATAATTTAATACATTTTTTTTTGTATTTTAATTTTTTAACACACGTAGCAATAGATGATTGACTTGTTACATGAATGACGTGATATCTCTTTTGCACCAAAGATTTTCTCGTTCCTTTGATGCTCTCTGCTTACTAAAATAATTCAAAGAGGAGAATGCTACCGTGTGTTGGTCTTACCTTAATGTTTATGAGCTCTTCTTCTTATTTTAAGAAAATATGGAAATCCCCCGGGCTATTATCATTTTGTAACTTTAAAAATTGAAAATTACAAGAAAATTGAGGTCTAATAATTTGCTATTATATTTTTATAAACAAAATACATTCTATTACTGCTATCGTGCATCTTATTGTTGAAGAATAATCAGTGAATGCAATAAATTTCTATTATATATACTTAAATAATATCAACAACACAAATAAAAACATAAACTTATAAAGCAAAAAACATAAACTTACAAAGCAAAAAACATAAACTTTCAATGCAAGTAACTAAAATCAATAACAATACAATGATTTGTATAGATTGAGGCTAGTATAAAATGTTATTTTTTATAACATAAATTCGTCTATACCCGTGTGCTTGTAGTTCGATGGCCGTCTGCTATCATAATTCAACAATCGGAAAATCAAAGTTTTTGCATTGAACATTCGATCCATGGCGAATTTACTTGGTATATGTTTTTCAAAATCAAAATAGTTTTCTATGAAAATCTCTTTTGTTCCCGTGGTCTTTTCCTTTTCTATTACCTTTATAAATAATGAAAAAGGAATGGTTATTTACTGCCAAGCGTTTTCAAATTTTTTTTCCCTTAAATATGAAAAGGTGTGTTGATCAGACACAACCCTTCTAATTTAAATGAAAAAAAAATGAAAATATTTTTATTAAACAAGGCATTTAATGAATCATATGAGCCCATTGCCCATTTTTTGATTAGTTGAATATATTTTATTAATCTTAATGTCAAGCCAATAACCCAACCACAAACATCCAAGCTCAAGTCCTAGTCCAAGCCTTGTTTTTCCAATTTAATATAAATGTGTATTGCACACTTATAAACTCCTCATTTTCCATTTCTCCTTCCAATGTGGGACTACTCTACATCTATTTACTATACAAACCTATTAAACTTACTATACTAAGTATTTAAAAATAGTTCCCAATGGGTGTGACTTTGTGGTGTAGGGTTCAGGATCTCACATTGAAGTTCAGAGTTCGAATCCAGTGAGTACATTTCTTGTAAGAGTTTGGGACAACCAAGAGCTTTACATGTTCCGCTTAAGTCCGGAAGTGGTGAATTGACGGCGGGATTTCCAACAATTCCAAATAAATATATTTAAAAATAACAAATAAATATAAAAATGTTAGGGTCTAACATTTTATTATTGTAGTAAAATATTAAGTTTTGTAAATATAGTTTTTATAATGATGGAGTAGTATAATACTTCAACACAATATTTTTTATATCCATTTATTGTTTTTTAATTTATGAAATAGTGAAATAATAAAAAAAGTATCATCAACGGGTATAGTTTGGTGGCAAATGATTGAATACTTAATTCTCATGTCATGAGTTCAAGTTCAGATGATGTATTTCTTATAAGAGCCTAGAAAAATCGGAGATTTTACCTGGTCAAGTCGGGTGATTTGACGGCAGAATTTAACATTTCAAAATAATAATAATAATAATAATAATAACAATAATAATAATAATAACTATTTTTTATTATAAATATATTTATTCTTTACAGTGCGCGCATTTACATTCAAAATATATTTTCACCACTTTAGTCATGTGGGACCTGAGTCCATTTCCCATGCGGCTTCATTCATGTATGAGGTATCCTCCTTGCAAAGTGCTAAGTTGTAGGAAGTCTCCTCTTTGTAAAGTGTGAAGTTCAACATTTGGTATATTATAGTCTTGAACTTCACACGGATGATTTAAAATTTGGACCAATCCGGACTGTTGGATCGGTTGATCTATGGATTGGTCATTATATCGTTTCGGGTGATTCTCAAAAACCCATATGTCATTAACTCGATCCGACACCCAGTGACCCGATGTATGGGTTTTTGACTTTTATTTTTTAAATTTTTTTACTCAAATTAAAATTAAAAAAAAAAAAAAAATTTAATTATATTATGGTTATAATTTTAGTAAACAAATCTTATAATATTTTTAAAAATATTAAAATTAGTGTTAATTATAAATTTTTTGATTTTTTTTTCATATTTTTATATAAATGCAAAATAAAATAATAATTTATTGTCGATTCTGAATCGACCTGATTGAATCTAATCCGACTTCTAATCATTGATCCTTTTGTCATCCCGGATCGATGGAGTGGACAGAATTTTAAAACATTTTGTGATACTGAGTAAGAATGAGGCATTCTACTAGATCGTGCAGGAAAATTGACTTGGGCTCCACAAGCCCTGAAACAGATAAAGGGCTTCTAAAATACAGACACTTGTACATGAAAAAATTCATCAAAAATAATCATTTTCTTATGTAGTCGGCAATCCGGTCATGATTTGTTCAGTCAACTTGATTTGATTCGAATTAAATGGTTTTGAGTTTGGAAATATTGATTTGTTTAATTAATATTATGTATATGTATCAATTTATTTAATAAATAAATCTAATATATATTTAATTTAATTGATTCGTTTATTAAGTGGGGCATAAATGAATTGAATTTCGTTTTTTTTAAGAGTTTCAGATTCGTTTAATTTAATTGTTTACTTACCTTTAAAAAATTTAAACTGGGAACCACATAAATTAAATAGTATGGTTAGTTTTATGATTTAATTTATTATTATCATTTATTATTTAAACGAATCGAATCGAATATTCATTTATTAAAATAATCAAATATAAATCCAAAAATAATCATTTAATATTCGAATCCGAATACATTAAATTTTAACCAAATTATTTAAAATTTAACACAAATTCGTTCCACCAATTTATTTCATACTCCTTCCCTTAGGCAGTAAATTATGCAATTGCAAATTGCAATATAGTGAATTATGGACCTTGAGTGTCGTAATTTGGTCCCAAGTGGAGGTTGGCGTTGCTGAGGAAATGGGTCCAATATGGCAATATGTTATATGTATAGATCCCATTGCCCGAAGATCTTTTGGATTGGGATATATTCAACAATGAACGGTCTATAAAAATTAGTAAAAATAATAATATGAACTCACTAAAAAAACAAATATAATTTAATTAAAAATCAAATAATTTTATTTATTATTTTTTATTAGTATTGTTGTATTACTTTTGTGCATCGTGACTTGATGGTGTAGGACTCATGATCTTACATTGAGGTTATGAGTTCGAATCTAGATAATGTGTTTCTTATAAGAACCTGAGACAGTCGTGTATTTTATCTGCTCCGCTTAAGGCCGACAGAATAGTTTGACAATGTGATTTCCAACAATTCCAAAAAAATAAAAGATGTATTATATTTCACAATGCATGATACAAATTGAGAGTAGGATCAATCCACAATTCAGTGCCCTAATTAAATTTGGAAGGTAAACGGGTCCATTGCCGCTCCTGTGGTTGATCAACGGTCCACATCATTAGGAAGGACCTCCATGCATGCACATGCAATGTTATGTCTCGAATCATGATCGGCACGTGGTTCCCACCCTTTTGAATGATGTGATGGGACCCATGCTTTGCGGGAATCAGACGGTCATGGATGAATGAGGTGGTTATTACTGATTGGCTATATTACGATCAAAGTGTGGTCGTTAACAAGAGTTTGTTATAATCGCAGCATTTTTTACGAAGTTCGAACTTCAGTTTGGAAGTAATCAATGGCAATTATGGAAATTCACACATTTAAGAGTCGGTGGTGAGTGGGCGACACACATGCGAATCCAAGGTTACTAATTTGCAGCAAAAAGGACGAAAATATCCTTCATTATGCTAATCTATTAAAATATAAATAAACTGATGTTAAATTACAGGTCTAAAATCAGCAATAAAAATTTATTATTGTAGCACTGGCACACGTTCATCAATAACATTATTAATGTAAGAACGATTACATATATATATATATAGAAGAACAATACGAAAATGATATTTTAACCATTTAAAGTCAGTTTAATAAATCTTAAACATTATTCTTAATTCGTATGGAAGATTTAGAGGGGTCAATGGGTCATAATATAAAAGTTAGGTCATAAGTTTAAATTATGGACCACAAATACTAAAAGTGTATTTTGTCATGCAATGATTAGCTGAGAAACAATAGATAATTGCATGAAATACTCACTATGATCCCATTCAGGAAACACTTCCTGACTTGTTTAATTTATAGTTATAGAAATAGTCAATGAGATTTGCAAATAATTATATCGTTGCCAACGCCATCACTTTCGGATGTTTTCGTACAACAAAGTAGGTGATGTTTTGTTTTCTCAAGTTTTATCACATAAAACAAATTTTTTTTGGCAAAGCTTGTGTTAATGCATAAACAATTTCTTATATAATCTTCTTATTTAGGCACATTTGTGACACGTGTGTCGATTTGTCGGTCATCATTGAAAATAATAAAATGTGTTTATCATGTAATCTGAAATGGGCCAAATGACTTTTGTCCAATCAATACGGACCAATTTTGTCCAAATTTAGCTTGGGCTTTAACTGGGCAAACTCAAATCATCACTAAGCCCAAAAAGTTATCATTTCAAAATGGTTCACCGCCGGTCTTCATACCCCTCCCAAAAAACAATTTTTATTTTTATTTTTTAAAATATAGGAGGGTGGCCAAATAAATTTTTGTTTATCTCCTAATTTCCCAAGATTCAAAAGAACTTAATGATTTCAACTTTGCAATTTGAAAATTGAAAATTGATAAGAAATCATCTAGTAATATTAATAGGGTGGCCAAAATGTTTGTTTGTTTGTTTGTTTGTTTGTTTTTTTTTTAAATAAGGTCATCCAACTTGTTATTAGAGTTTAATGTTTAAAGGACTTTTTTTTCTTTTGTTTTAATTGTTGGAAACCTTATCGTCAAACCATTTATTCCGGACTTAAGCGGAATAGGTAAAACTCTTGACTATCCTATGCACTTACAAGAAACTCACTATCTTAATTCGAACCTAATACCTAAAGGTGAGATCATGAGTCTTACACCACAAAGGTACACCCTTTATAATTTTTTATTTTATTCAGTCAACTTTATTTATTTTATCAAATAAACTTAAACATATTTATAACATGTATATACAAACATTCAGAGGACATAAAAATCAAATTTATAATTTGCATACATTTACAATCAAATGTTAAAAAATAAAAACAAATATATCATTGACACATATCTATTCAGCCTTCAATAATAAATAAATAAACAAATGCCACCTGGAATCCCAATTAATTAAACCTAACGTATGGGTATTGCATCATATTATTCTCAACAACATATTAGATATTGATTTTCATTTGTTTTTTGGAAAATTTTATTCTTTATTGTGAATGATTCCATGCTCAGAGAGTGTATGTCTCGAGGCTTGAACCCATTAATTAAGAAAAATAGAACCTAGCTTTCAAGCCAATGATGGGAAATTAAAATCACAACGATTCTCTTTTGATAATGGAATGACACGTACAGAATATTATTTTGTTTCACCAATTCATCAACTCACAATATATATACCCTTTTCCAGCAATGACATGTTCAGCATTTTAGAATAAAGTGATAAATAGAGAGTTTGGGTGCATGTCCAAGGTAGGAATTATGCACCTGCCTTTCTCATGTAGAAACTTTCCGTTATTATTATTTTTTTTAAATAAAAATTTAAATATATAAATTTGGTCACGAATTCGAATCATGAAAATAATCATTTTGTTAGGAAAAATAATGATAATATTGCGTTCATCAAGATATACCGTTGGAGCACTTAGATACGTTTTTTAAAACTTTCGTAAAATGAAGAAATATTCAAGAAAATATAACTATTTAATGATTTTTGTGTTAACATCTGCAAATATAATAAAACTATCAATATATACACTAAATAACTAATTAATTACTAATTGCTAAAGATCCGAAGATGCATAAAATTATCGAGATTGATGATGAGTTACAGCTAGCTGGGTGGTTTTTTCTAAATCACATGTAGCTATAAACCCACCACTCCCACTTGTGCCCCAATGTTTGAAATATCTTCTCATCAAATAGCACAACTCGAAAGACACTGATGATAATAAATCTTTTGTTAATAATATACTTTTGATTTTCAGATAATGACAGCACAATGGATATCGGACAGAGACTGCAATTTTTCAATCAATGAACATTAACCGATTCATATTTACACCCACTGAGATTTTGGAATTGTAAAATTGCCACTTTTATAAGCAAAATCTGTCCACGTGTATCATATGCCACTTGTATAACTTTAATTTATGTCTTTTTATTTATATGGAGTAAAATGGTTTTGAGAAGTATTTACAGTTAAAAGAGAGCATAAATCATATTAAAGTTTCAAAGTAATGCAAAGTTTTAGTTAGTGTATGATATAGATAGATAAGAAATGTAGTGGAAGGAGTGTCACTGTGGCCACTAAGATTAATGATGCAAGAAAGAAACAAGAGGGCCTGATTAAAAAAATAAATAAAGCTCCCTCGAAAATGAAAGTCTTTGGTTTTGAATTGAATCCAGAAATCACGAGACACCCCTGAAATATCTGCTTTGAATTCATCTTTCTACTGCCAAACGACCCAATCTCTTCTTCTTCATCATCCTATTAGGAAAAACAATGCCGTGAAAATGTTACAACTCTTTTCCTTTTTTTTTTTTTTTTTTAATATTTATTTTGAGCGTGTTTTCATTTTCAATCCAAATCTTTGTAACCATGAATTTGCATAATGTTTATTTTGTATCTTATCCTTTTATTTTTATGAAAAATCCTCTGTTTTGGAAAAAAATAAAAAAATAATAGGGTTTTGGAATTTGGATTATGGAAAGCTTGCAAATGCTATCTGGGGTTGCTTTGATTCTGTTACTATTTTGATAAATTCATGAAAACTTATCTTGTTTTTTCATTTTTTGACAGGCCTCATGTTTTTGAATCAGTTCATGCAATTTCTTAAATCAATTCACACATTCAGAAGGAAAACTCCTTATGATTGTTTGTTTTGATAGTTATAAAATAATTTAACTTTCATACAATAAGATATAAACATAAGAGCTAATAGTCAATACAATGGTAACCGCATGTTTCAATGCATTTAGGCTTCGAAAATCGAAGAGCAAAAGAATATCAGTGCCAGCATCATCAAAATCCCAGTTAAATTCTGACATGGAGAACTTGGAGAAGAAAAGATTTGACAGCTTGGAGTCTTGGTCAATGATTTTGGACTCAGAAAATGTGGAGACTTGGGAAGTATCAAAGGAAGATCAAGAGGAATGGACGGCTGATCTTTCACAGTTGTTTATTGGTAACAAGTTTGCTTCTGGGGCTCATAGCAGAATTTATAGAGGGATTTATAAGCAAAGAGCTGTTGCTGTGAAAATGGTGAGGATTCCAAATCAAATGCAGGAGACTGGAGCCTTGCTAGAGCAGCAGTTTAAGTCTGAAGTTGCCTTGCTTTCACGTCTTTCTCATCCCAATATAGTTCAGGTAAGATTTTTTTATTTTTTATTTTCTTAATTTGCAACTACTACTTAATTTGCACAAAATTTTAGGAAAATACAATTGCTTTAGCGTTTATTTTCTATTTTATTGACATCAGTGTTATGTTAGTTCTTGCTTGAAAGAGAGCTTGTTGTGATGCCAAATCCTTGAAAATTAACTGATTGTCTGGCTTTATTCTTGTTGAATTAACAATTTAGACAAGAAAGTGAACCGAAAATGAACCTTAATTTAGTGCATAACATATGCAGATGAGAGAGATTCTTTTGGCTAAGATTGGTAAACCATATTCTTTACAGTTTATTGCAGCTTGTAAAAAGCCACCAGTGTACTGTATCATCACTGAGTATATGTCACAAGGAACTCTAAGGATGTATCTTAATAAAAAAGAGCCATACTCACTTTCCACAGAAACCATATTGAGGTTAGCTCTTGATATATCCCGAGGAATGGAGTATCTTCATTCACAAGGAGTGATCCATAGAGACCTCAAATCCAGTAATTTGCTTCTAAATGATGAAATGCGTGTGAAGGTAGCGGATTTTGGCACATCATGTCTTGAAAAACAATGCCGCGAGATTAAAGGCAACATGGGAACTTACCGCTGGATGGCACCCGAGATGATTAAAGAGAAACCATATACTCGAAAAGTTGATGTTTATAGCTTTGGAATTGTCCTATGGGAGCTCACTACAGCTTTGCTTCCTTTCCAAGGCATGATCCCTGTGCAGGCTGCATTTGCCGTAGCTGAGAAGGTATTATTATTGTCAACATATTTTGTTAGAAGCTTAGGGGGGGCAAAGAACTAATACCTTTTCATTGAACAGAATGAACGGCCTCCATTGCTAGCCAGCTGTCAGCCGGCTCTAGCACATTTGATAAAGCGTTGCTGGGCAACAAATCCATCAAAGCGTCCAGATTTCAGTGATATTGTTTCAGCTTTAGAGAAATACGACGAGTGTGTCAAAGAAGGATTTCCTCTTACTTCATATTCAGGACTTGTGAGCCGCAATGTTATTATTGAACGCTTGAAAGGTTGTGTATCTATGAGCTCCTCAATACCTGTACATGCATAGTTAATCACATATTAACGAAAGGTACTATCATTATGACCGCACTGTTAGATTATTAATCAGTTCATAATTATATGTACTCGTCTTCTTCCTTGAGCGCGCGTAGAGCGCGTGTATTGCGCGTGACCAAGCCTCTGTCTGGCGCGTGGCGAGCGTGCGGTTGCTCTGGACCTCCGATCGCCGGAAAATACCACCATTCGATGTATTCCTATTGCAGAAGTAACCAATTTATCCTGTTTGATTTTGAGTAAAACAACAATGTTCAGTTAAATTATATGTAATTTTCATAGTTTCTTAGATCAATTATGCCGGAGATATCGACGAATTGTGGATCCAATACTCTCCAGTTTCTGCTGGTATATGCTTGTTTAACAGAAGAATTGTATCTCAAATTGCTTGTTTAATGATGTTCTTAATATTTTATTATTTTAGGCATAATTTTTTTTGTTTGGTTATAATCATTGACACTGTTGAAGTCCCTTGGTGATTAGTTTATGTTGAATCATAAGGAGTCGTTTTTCAACTGAGTGAAAAAAGAGGAATCTTCACCTAATACCACAATTAGTCAACTTTAATGATTGATCATTATATTTACTTTTATCACCATGAAAATTTATGCTAGACCCAAATCATGTCTTCAATCACAAAATTAAGATAAAATCAAATCAGAAATTAGGCCTTTCCTATTTCATTTTAATTCTGTAAGTGTTTGATAAACACTCATTTAATCAATTACTTATTCGTTCATACATACTTTTCAGCTAATAATTCATGATACCGCAGCAATGGATTCTTGATTTACTTTTCATTTTGTGAGTTTATTTTTGCCAGTCAAATTTCAAAATTCACAGCCCAAAATTTCCAGGCCCACAACGCAGGTTAGATATTAATTAGCGACGCCCAAAATTTCAGTTTAGATTCCTGGCGGAAAAAAAAATGAACCTATAAAATATTCTTTCAATGGGTGTCGCCTTAAATATCACACCGTCAACATATTTTGAATTTTAGTTTTGTGCGTTTTAAATTTCATTATTGCATTATTATATATTAACATTTTTCTTTCAATATACACCCTAGCATATTTTAAAAATACATATTTTTTTGAAACGTTGGAAATCTTAACATCAAACGATTCGATTCGAGTTTAAACGAAACCCCAAATTTTTAC